>JAIKVD010000657.1:0-16439 GCA_024679075.1 Phytophthora uliginosa
CCCTCGCTGGCCATCGCCGCCTCCTGCTGCGCGCGCGTCGCCCACGAAGACCTTCTCTGCTCCATCTGCTTCGACATCCTGTGCTTCCCTGTCACGCTGCCCTGCGGGTGCGTCGCCTTCTTAGCCACAGTCAGTCTGTGCCCATTGATGTGTGACGACTGTTGCTGTTTTGTGTGGCTGCAGACACAACTTCGACCGCGGCTGCATCCTGACCGCCTGGGCGCACGCCGCCGCTTCATCACCTCGTGCTGCGTTGCCGTCACCACGGCCAACAGCATCGAGAGAAGATGACGGCGATGACGCAGCAGTACAGGGAGCTCCAGTCACGCCGCGGGAGCGGCCACCGCGAGCAACAGAGCAGCAGAGAGGAGGACACTTGTGTCCGCTGTGCCGCCAACAGGCGGGTATCCACAAGGTGGAGGAGCTGCAGGTGAATCTGCTGCTGAAGGACTTGATCACGTCGCTGTACCCTGCAGAGACGCAGGGCGCTGCCACCCCTGCCAAGCAGCAGTGCCCGCACTTGACGCTGCCGTCGTCGCCCCACTCCAATGGAGCAGTGCTCACTACCAACACAGCAGCCACGGCGTTCCGACGCCGACCGAGTCTGCGCACCTTCTCGTCGTTCGTCTACGTCTGCGCGGCCTCTGTCACGGACCCGCCGGGCTTCGTACTAGCTGTGCTGCTGCTCCTGGTGCTGCTGGCGACAGCGTGCAGTCCGCAGCCTGCTACGGCCCCGCCGGCAGCTTCGGCGATGGTCATGTTTGACACCATGGACCGCATCTGCAACGGGCTGTCGCTGCTGATCCATCGGATCTCCATGCACATGGACCAGATGGACCAAGTCTCGCCGTGGATCCGCATCATCTCGTATCTGATCTAACTGCGCGGCATTCTGCTGCTCTGCTACCATGTTTTTATTCAAGCCACGACGACCCAACGCGAGATGACAAGTACCAACCAGCTCATTCAAGTCTGCTCGAGACCAGTTGAGTTGAGTTCACTTCACAGTATGCATATATTTATGTCAAAGTAAGCTACATCAACCAGCAAAATGCGAGTCTGCTAAGTTCACCACTGCGATGTGACCGGAGCGACATGGCCGATTAAGGAGAAAAGTAAGTACTTCTGCGTCTCCTGCTAGCAACGTCTGTTCTGTATTTCTTGGTGTATGTATCACTGTCCAGTTGCTTAGTACCGCAGGCTGCAGAAGCACGCCACACCGGCCTTGATCCAGTACTCTTGGTCGGCGAACAGCACCTGTGCGTTGGTCTCCGACACGAGTGAGTTTCGGAAGATATTCGGCTTGTTGGCTGGGATCTCGAGCCACATGACGAAGTTTGTTGAGTGGCCGGTTGTAGACAGCGTACCAGTCCGTGTAAGGATCTTGTAGACTGGACAACGATAGATGCCTCGCTGAGGTGCTTCGCGATTCGGTTGCGGGAATAAATGAATGACCGGCATCTTGGCGAACAGTTCACGCGGCAACGGGTCGTCTAACGCCTTGATTTCCGGGTTCCAGCGAGCTCCTTCCAAGAACAAACCGTAAGTGTAGCAGCCGTCCACAGGTCGCGTCACAAGCTGCTCGACACTTTCAGGCATCATGATGAACTGGAACGACAGCGAATCGATCGGAAGTTTGTATCTTCGTGCGTGGTTTTGAATCGTACCAGTCATGAAACCTTGCGGGAAGAAGAAACCGGATATCCAAAACACGGCCGGGATGCCGTGGGCGATCCAGTTCGAGATGAACGCTAACCGCTCGAGGAGGTCCTTGACCCAGGCACCCAATGGCTTGAGTGACGGATAAGCTTTCGATTCCCACACGACAGGCACCTTCTGGTCATACAGCGACGCTCCCATGGCTTCGAGCTCAGCAGACATGACAACCAGACCCTTCAGACCTTGCTGCACGAGATGCAGTGTGCTTCTCATGACAGCAAGAAGCTTGTTGAATCGTTCCACCTCCTGGGCCAACACCGTGTTCATCGACTCGTCGTATGATACAGGATAGGCTGCTTGGACGTGTTCAAGATCGAATTGGGCTGGCAACTGAGACGCGATGGCTTGAGCAGCATCGGCGATAATTTCTTCACGACTCTTGCCACCACCTGAACTAACTCGTGGCTGCAACGACAGCAGCAGGTCGAAAGCCTCGTACGTCTCAGCTTGAGCACTCGTGATGTTGGCATTTTCGTGCATGCCAAATACTTCGGGTTCAGGATTGATCGGCAGTGTGTTGATATATTTGACGTAGCTTTCGTAGGCATCACGTGGGTCACAGTCAAGCGAGTAGTAGATACCGCTCCTTGAAAATGCGTAGTCCTTCTGTAGGATGGCCTGCTTGAAGAACGTCATGAGAATGACATCTGACGTTCTCATGTCCTTATCGTCCGTAATTCGCCCACCGTAGTTGATAGTGGAGGTCATCACTTGCAGCACATCGAAAGGCACGTGGTCGTACGTGTCCAAGAACATCTCGAGTTGCGCGACGCTAATGTCTAGATCCGTCTCGTTGAATTGGTACGGGATATTCCACCCAAGTGCACCGAAGCGCTTTCGCTCACACACGATGGCATGGTAGAAACAAAGTCCAAAGAGCAGCTTGCGGAACACGTCGGGCTTACGTGTTGCTCCGAGTCGAGTCTCATCCAGTTTGTAGTACGTATTCTTGAGATTCGCACGCAGACCCTTTGGCGCCTCCTTCGTCATCTTGACTCCGTCCTGCAGCACTGACGCGGGGAACACCGGTGTCGGCATACTTGTAAGCCATAACCGGAAGTTATCGTGAAGTTTTGTCGGGTCAAGCTCTTCGCAGATTCGTTCCAGCTCGGGCATCCAACTCAAAGCCAAGTGGCAGTTCTGTAGCAGCACCCACTCACCCTTCGACGTGGCGCCTTCAATGAGGCGTGCGGCCAAAGTACCTTGACCCTGACCAAGAGCAATCGACTTCAGTTTACTTTCCATACCGGTGCTAACAGCAAATCCGTGCAAGTCCTTGGCTGGATCGGAACCTTGTGATAGCACAAAAATTAATGGTGTGATTGGACTTGCATCCTCGAACGTGTTGGCGAGATCGAATGGCGGTGGTTCAATGAACTCCTTTCCCAACTTGGAGCATACCAAGTTTTGGATACCCGGCATCATTTTGTCTGGCCGCAGAACACGCAGAATGCATAACCTCTGGAATTCATCGAGCTTGGACAGTGATTCCCCAGGCAGTGACTGGTTTTCAGGGTCTGTCGAGTCGAAAATGGCGCGGAAAACAGCTACATGCTTCGCAAAATTGACCTCGAGACCGTTAAACGAAGGGAAACTCGCGAGCGCACATATCTGCTGCCATGCATAGGCTTCGAGCCATCGACTAGCCGGGTTTTCTGCCTCAACAGGCGGACTAGAACCAATACCGGAGAGCAGGAAGCGCCATTCACCAGCATCCACTTCGTTGTTCCCTTGCATGATCTTGATGGTCAGCAAGAATGAGAAGAGCAGCTTGTGCTTTTCAAAGAGTGAGCGACACACATTCTTGTAGACGGAGTACGTGAAGCAGTCGTTTAGGTTGGTAAGACGAGTCTCCAATTGGGCACTGGGCTTGGCTGATTGAATACCGCGGATGAAAAGCTGGGTGAACCATGTTAGCGAATATTGGTACATCGGGTCCACAAGGGCGAGGTCAGCAATACAGAAAAATAGCAACGCCGCACGGAAAGCCACTGGACGGTACCCGTCACTGCGTGCATCAATCTCCTTCTCGGTCTCTTCAGCCTCACGCATCTTGGCCATCACCACGGCAGAGGTTTCCTTAGCAGACGCCAACGTCTCAATGAGGTTTGTATCATCCAAAATGTTGCCCTCGGAGTGCGACAAGAGATACAGAATTTGATTCTCAATCTCGTAAAGCTGACGTTTGCCCTCAGCGTTTGATAGCACAAGCTCGTTCTTCTTGGCCGCAAGTTCAGGCAACTCCTTGAGAACCACCACACCCAACAACTGCTCCTCAAGACCTTTCATGGTGATGGTAAAGTTCAGGAGGCTCACTTTCACACAGACTTCTGGCGCGTAGTGTGGGTTGGCAAGCTTTGTAGTGAGGTAGAAGCGAAAACTGTCGTTGTACGGGATCACGTTCTCACCAAGACGAATCATGTCCTGACCGCCTTGCTTGAATTTCTGCTGCAGCAATACAGGCTCCAGAGCTGCATCGAGCTCCTCACCCACGTTTTCGAGAAGTACCCACTTACCGAATCGTAATGCATTCTCTAAAGCACGGAGGAAGCCGCGGTCCGACTGCTTCACTACATCCATACCATTGTCACACAGTTTCTTGTCACGACCAAGATTCTTGATAAAACGATTAGCTTGGCCCTGCGGGTCGATTAACAACGGCCATCGTCGTGCACGCCCCATAATGATACCGTTCTGCGTCGATACGGTATCCGTCGGAAGCCCAGCGATTTGCCACGCTCGCAGTTTTACGGGGTCCTGGAGCGTACGAATCAAATCGCAACCTGGCGAGTGCGGTACTTCATGTTTCACAAGAGCCTCGTGCCATGATGCTACGAGTTGCTCGCGGAATTCAGCAGTGAAGGCGCCGAGGTAACTGATCGTTCCAGCAGATACAAGCACGTCTCCAGTGAGGTTGGCGTAGTCAAGTGTCAGCTGCGCAACGGTTTCCTTCCAACGCGCTTCCTCACCACCAAGTCCGCCAATAAGACGCTCGGCATTCTGCAGTTGAACTTGGCACTGCACCACTTTCCTTCCGAGCTCCTCTTTCTTTGCCACGGCACCATTGTAGGACTGCTCCAGCTCCGCTAGTCGATCGCTCACCTGCTGCAGGTTATCTTGTGCACTCTTAAGAATTGCCAAAGTTTCATCGAGCTCTTTCTGAGCCTGCGCGAGGGCCTGCTTTTTCGGCTCGACAGCCTTCGCCACAAAGTGGTACGTGTACATGGCTCGTGCCCACATACAGATAGCAGTACAAGCTTTTGAGGACTTTTCAATCGCCTCCGGTGTGAAGTTCGGATCCTCCATACTCGGTGCTACCTTGGTAATGATAGCATCGGGAATATTATCCTTGTCGAAACCGAGCAGATTCTCCATGAATTTGTTCGCATTCGAGAGCACCACCTTCTGCGCTACTTCCCAATAGTCGTTGATCTTTTTACCAGGTCGATCTGGATCCGGTTTGCTTACAGGCTTCTGGCCAAAAAGGATGCACACAACTTCCATCGTCAACTTGACACCAGCGGGTGGGGTCTTGAGTGCTTTAACCTCGTCAATATCAGCCTTTTTTAGCCGATTCAGGCATTCCAGAGCCGATTCCAAAGCGGGTAGTGCTGCGTCTAGGTCACGTTGTGCTGAGTCAGCGATTTCCTTTGTGGCGCTGGCTTTGATACTGGCTGCTGCCTCTTCCTTCTCGACCGTAGCCTTGGTTATATCTGCTTCAGCGCTGTCTTTCGCAATCTGGACCATCATTTGCTCTACTTCCAATTGTGTAGCGGCTAGAACAGGTTGAAGCTCCACAAGCTCTGTCTGCATAGTTGCAACAATCGACTTGGTTTCTGATAGTTTGTCCACACCATTCTGCAATCGACTACGCATCATGTTCACCTCCTCGCGCTTCATAACAAGCACGGACTTAAATGCTGACAACAGCTCCAAGTAACTGGTCGGAGTCACGTAAAAGTACCTTCGCAGAGTATTGTAAAACTGCTTCGACGCTTCTTCCACGCTTTGATGAACAATCTTGAAAGCCTCTACGAGAGCAGGGAGCTTGTCACCCAATGCTAGATTTCCATCACTCAGGATTGCCGAAGCCACTGAATTTAGCGCTTCAGCAGGCCATTCACTGAACCAGTCGATGGTCGAGCAGTTCACCAGTGACGGGAACATTCGCAACCGATCGCGGAACAGTCCGCCAAGTGGGCTCATGCAAATTACCAGGTGGATGTTACGCCGCACCCGATTAATATACTGCTGGAAAATATTCGTCTTGGTCGGAGGAAGTTGCCTTTTTTGACAATCAACTCGACACGCAGTGACGATTTGGTCCAGATCTTCCGGTCCGTACAGGTTTGGCACATTACCAGCATTCAGAACACCATTGAGATCCTCGAGCATTGTCTCGTTAACCACTTGAACATCCGAGAAGAGGAACACAACCGGTGTATCTTTTACACCTGCAAGTAGCAAGCATTTCTTCACATCATCTCGCCACTCCGTGAGACCGTAGCCCTTGACGATTTCTACCTGAAAGCACTTGTACCCAGCCATAAAGGTCGCAAGCTTCGTAAGACTCTGGCGACCACTGCCACCGACACCGAGGAGGAGGGCGTTGCCCATAGGCTGCCGAATAATACGCGAGATGCGTGACACATGCTCCACGGCGTCCATGAACAACACGAGCGACATGGGCGATTTGCTCTCCGCGTTGTAGTCAAGGAGATATTCGTCCATGATGTTGAGTACCTTGTCCACATCGACGACTTCTTCATAGATCTTTGGGTCCGCCCCGGGCACCAAGTAATCGCCGTAGATCAAGTGTTCATTCGTCACGACCTGGTCATACTCGCATTGGAAAAACTTCTTAATCGATGAGCGCATGAGTTCACGGAACCAGTCGTGGTCCTGCATGGACACCATTCGGTCTTCGTAGACTCGCTTACATTCGTGCACCCAAAGCCGAATTAACGAATCCGCTTCCGTGATGCGTCGACTGTCGCCCATGAGCACGCCCTGGAACACCTTTGCTAGATCACGAAGATTGAATGTATAGTGCGACTTTGCCGGTGTGGGGAGAAGCTCGCGGCAAATTGTGTTGTAGACGCTAATTGAAGCACGGACGACGTTATCCGTGAGCCGCCCGATTTCCGGAGGGAAGCCGGAGCTCAAGAAGTTGCCCAGAATTGTACTGAAGATGATCGTTTTGCTATCATCGCCGAGCTCAGCATAACCCACCACGTTGAAGTGGCGAACCAGACGTGGAGCAATTGGGTTACGCCCACCACCAGGAGGACCCATAGAAGCCACAAACAGAATGTCGATGATGCTGCGGAAGACGAGCAACTTGCGGTCATACCAACCACCTTGGTCGAACCACTGACGTACCAGCTCTAGCGGAGGTTGCGCGAAGTACTTCTCGCGCTTAGGCATATTCAGATCATCCACGTAGATAATGTACTTCTTGCCTGCTGGTGGACCATAGACACCTTTTCGGCGCTTCTCCATCTTAGCGTCGAGCATGTCTTGCGTCTGGTTAGCTGATGTTTGGGCCGAAAACGAGATCGGAATGGGAATGTAGACATCAGCTGGCAAAGACTGCAGGTAGCGCGTGATATTCACTGTCTTGCCAGTTCCTGTGCCACCAACCATGAGCACGTGCTTACCCGCACTCATGAGCTCTTCGAGTAAATAGTTGTTGCGCACCGAGTCGGCAGTGGGCACAACTATTTCGGCAAACGATGAATTGGCAGGAACCTTGTACGGATTAACGGTGCTCATCCACGGGACCCATTTGTGACTGGAGAGCTGGTAGCAGTAGTCATAGACGAGTCCAGTGGGGGGCATTGGAGGCTTGCAGTTGTTCGCCACCAACTCACTTCGCAGGAAACTATCATAGCGCACCCGACCAGCATCATTTGTAGAGGCACCCACCGACCAGATCAATGCAAAGATGAACAGTGGTTCGATGTCGTCCTTGAACTGTAAGCTAGGAGTTTTTGATGCTGGTTGTGGCTCACCGGTGCCATCGGCAGGTTTTTCACGGAATGGGTCCAGTGTACAATCCAATATGTTCATAAGACTCTGAGCTAAATTGTTGTCCATGGTGGGAACAAGCTCGCCCAGGAAAGAGCGAATGAACGTGACTGACGAGTACAAGTACACGTCAAAGAGCCGCATGAAAATATGCGCGAACGACGCTACTGATTTTGGGAGGTTCTCGACCCACGAGTCAACAAGAGGCCCGAGACCAAGTGTGCTGGGCTCCATGTAAACCATGCCTGTACGGCTGACTGTAGCTGGGGAAGCCACCGATAGATCCTCCACTTCAAACATCATAGTCATTTGCTTAGACATCTGCAGCATTTCGCCACTGTTGAGGCACAGCTTCTTGTTGTCATCAAGCACTGTGTTCATGTTCTCGATCCAGATTGCATCGACTGGGCCGTCAAAGATAACCCATTTGCGGTCGGGCTTAGTGTCGCTGGCAGCAGCACGATACAACGTTGACAAGATACCATCCTGCCACTCGTGTGTGTTTGCATCAAATTCACCATAGAGCTGACCCATCGTGATTGATTTGGGGTTCAATTGGTATTTGATGACCTTCTCGAACGCAAATCCAGCCTCCCCTCGTCGCCTCAGTTCTGTTAGTGCGTCAGCAAGCACTGTGATGTTGCACGATTTCCCACCTCCAGTAGCACCGACAACCATAAGCCCGTGTCGCACTACAATCGTTTCGTACAATTGGATGCACTTCGTAAGGAAGTATGGCACGGGCTGCAAATTTAAACGGTGGGTCTGCAGCTTGATAACGCTGATGAGAGCCCCGAGATCCAAATTGGGGCGGCATTTACCCGGGAACAAATCGCTGATAATACCGTTAAACAGCGGGATATCGTGCGCCAAGAACTTTGGCAAGTTAACGTCCTGCAGAGCACGCAACAGCAACACGTCCTCGTCCATGTCGGGGTCATCACGCTTGAGGTTGCCAGCTGCCGTGATCACAGTCTTCACGGCACGCATACCGTAATCGTAGTGGAACTGCGACGAAAGCTGTTCTGAGCAGAGCTTGAATGTCGTCACCATTTTAGCGCCAAGCGCACGGGCATCCGAGAACCCATAGGCGAAGAACATAATTTCTCCAATGAGCGCGTAATCGGGGACCATCATGGCAACAGGGCGGAAAAGTGCTGCAAGCGAGTCGGGTAGCTCACTACGTCCAGCGTAACCAGGGTTCATGGTGATGAACACGCCAAACTGATCACTAAGCTTGATATCAGAGCCTTCAAAGACGATTCGTGTGTCACCACGACGAATACCAAGCTGCAAGGTTACGACTTGTTGCCCAACCACAGAAAGCACTTCGATGTCAATACGGTTGAATTCATCGAAACACGCCCAAGCTCCACACGATGCGAGCCCCTTGAAGAATTTACCCATGGCAATGTAATCCAGACCATCAGAACAATTAAACACAACACATTGTTTGGCCAGCGCCTTAGCCAGATCTTTCGTAGTTTCTGTCTTTCCTGTACCGGCGGGACCAGCGGGGGCCCCACCGAGGATCATCTGGAGTGCTCCCATCAGCGTTAGATAACATTTATCGGTCAGTGGCGTGATCACAAGTCGAAACGAATTTCCCAAATACTCGTAGCCATACGGACGTCTTGAAGTCACTGCTTGCACCCAGAGGTTCTTGTCTGCCCAGTAGTATTTGAGCTGAGAGCTCCACAAGAAATCTCCCTTCGACTCGACGTTTTGAGCTACAAGTTTGCGCGTCACATCTCGAGCGTGCACATCGATAACAGTCAGAGCACCACACGTGATACGAGCCATATTGTCAAGATTGCCGCGTACGAGCGTAACCATATCAGCTAGTTGACCAAGCTGTCGAGTCATCATCTTTTTCACACCTTCGCGACCGTCAGCATCCATGGCTTCCTCCATCTCACGCGTCCAGTGCATTTGACTACCGTTGAGTACGCACATTCCCGGCCACTTTTGAATCCAAAGAGACCGATCGATTTGCGTGTAATCTGCGATAGCACGCTCCATGATGTCGCGGATCGACAGCTTCATCATATCCTCGACCTCCATCATCCAGTGCTCCACATTCTTGCCTTTAGGATCCACCATGGCTGAAAACGGAACCTTTTCACCTTCCGCGGAAATCATCGCACTAATATTGAGATCGTCTTCAAAAGTAACTTGTACAATGCCTTCGAAACATTTCTTCAAGTGCGGCTGCACGAGCTTGACATCCTTAGATTCCGACAGGATGGACAACAACTCGTCATTGGAAAGAAAGTAGAAGCGTGCAAATGCTGACCGCTTAACTTCGAGATAGTCGCTCAGACCTTTTTGAACCAGTTCCAGGAAGTGGTTAGACTCCCGGAATCTCTCCAATAGCTTGGTGCTCCGACAGAATTCGACGCACTTGGGTTTGGCTTTGGCCGACGCAAGAGTCTGGCGCCAATTTTTGTCCACGGAAGCGAAGCGTTTGCCCTCTGCAGGAAGCTGCTTGTTGATGTCCGGGGATTCAAAAATGGGCTGCAAATACAACCAATTGCGCTGCACTGCCAGCCACTCCTCCAACACTTCCGAGATCAGCTGCAGGGTTGAGTTCCACTCAACAATCTCCTCCTCGAAGGGACCTTTGAACGACGAAAACATCATGGCCTGTGTCATGGTCACGTGTTCATCCAAGATTGCCTGGATCTCATCCACACCTTTGATCACGTATGTGCCAGTCTCACGATATGCTATGATCTGTAGATCAACACTCTCCCAGGCTGCCTTCATCGTTCGCAACGCCTGTTCCACTTGGTATTCCTTACCTGCCGCCTCGGCCACTTTGACGATATCATCAATACGGTCCAACAGATTCAGCTGGAAGATGTTGGTCAGAGTAAAGCTCTCGTCAATCTCCAGCGCGAAGCCTAAACTCTTGCTGAGCTCCTCCCAGTGACGAAGACGCATACCTGGGTTACGCAGAGCTACAATGAGCGGAACGTATGGCTTGAATACGGAGATCTGCTCCTTGACCGTCTCTGCGATCTTCGAGCACGCCTCATTGCCGCTGTTACTGAAAAACTTGTAAGCTTTCTGAATTCCCGTACTGTACGTGTCAACGAGCTTCTCCACTTGCTCTGCATCAATGTCGGTGAAGCTACCTTGAATCCACGTTTTTCGACTCTGGATCCAGTTGTATGAGGTGGACCAGAGCTGATGGTACGGTTCAAACGTCTTCTTTGCGCTTGCCAGTGCGTCGTAAGAGGTGACTTCGTGACCGAAAAGCGTCTCACGACTATTGAATAACATAGCATCTTGCTGGGCTAGCTCTAGCTTCCTTTGAACGGACATCGCATGGTGTGCTACGTCATCCACAAAGGCTAGATTATCGTAGCGCGAGAAGGTCTCGATCTCATCTTGCAACGCAGCTAACGTCTTCTCGAAGCGTTCCTGTTCGGACTCCATCTGCTTGGCAAACTTTCCCTTACGCTCGTCAAGTGCGTGCTTAAAGCGCGTACTCTGTGCTAGCACCTTGCTAGGCCAGCCTTGCACCTGCCACGTGAGTCTGAGGTGCTCGTCACTTACATAGTGGCGGAAATCGTCGATGAGAGTGTTGTCGCGCATCATTTGGGAAATTTCTTCCTGCAGCGGAGCCAACAGAGCTGGAAGACCAGAGATATACTCCTGGAGTGCAGTTAGACTCTCGATATCCTTCGGCGTTGACGACAAGGTCTGGTTAATCTCGTCGAACTTGCTCATAATACGTGTTGCCACCTGAAAACAATACGTAACTTGAGCTTCCAACAACTGCGCAAAACTGTCGCGGTGCTTCTTCGCCAACGTAAAACGAATGTTCGTAAGATCGACCAGAAAGAGTCCGAGGTTCACTGCACGAGACGGAATCGTTTCCATCAGTCTTTCCTCTTCATCCCGGTGATAGGCTAGCAGTCGACGGAGTTCATTCAGCTCAACTGGAGGAAGAAGAGGAGCAGGTTCGCCGTCCTCCCCTTCTGGATTCCCTTCAGGCTGTACACGAATGATCGACTTCAGATACTCGTCGACGTCCAGATTGAGCAGTGAGATGTACTGATTAAACTGACGGTGATAATTTTGCAACGGCTGCGAAGCTCGCTCAACGATGTCCCCAACGTATTTTTTAAGGCCGACCACCGACTGGACAGAGTCTTGCAGACACGCAATGCTTTCTTGATTCGGCCAAAATATGCGATCCATCACTAGCCTCTCCACCAGCTCTAGCGACTTCAGGCGATCAAGGACGACATCAAACTGACCAGCGAGTGCGCCCTTAAACTCATCCGGGCTCGTCACGTACTCGAAACGGTAACCTTCACGCGGCTCCACGGGTTCGATCGGGCATTGCGCTGACCGATCTTGCACATTGGATAGGGACCATTCTCGAATCTCTGCAGCACGTTTATCTACTTCGCCCTGGTTTAGAACGTGCTTCTCTGGAGAGATGATCAGCTCTACGCGGAAAAGTGGTTGGTGCGACGACACGGAAGGATAAAGAGAATCAGCCTCGGGCTTCTGCTGGGAGTCAGTCTGCTCCGTCGTCAATAGTCGTTCGTGAATATCGCTGAGGCCCCGTATCGCCACTTCATAACCAGCCATTTCTTCAACAAACTGTGCGTAGCCTTCAAAGTTGTGCTGGATAAGAAGGCGGAGTGTGTCTGCAACCATATAGTTCACGCGCCGCAAAAATCGACGGAGCGGTGTCTCCATGTACTTTTGGCGATTGGGCTCCGCTGGATTGAAGTGTGGATGCCGAGCTTGAGAGAAGTGCAGTTGGATGCGCTTGGCTGCCAGTCTCGTCCAGTAGTCGCGCATGAAGCGCAGAGCGGTGTGGCTCATTTGCGCGTGCAGCGAATGGAACTCGGCTAACGTGATGCTCTTGGGTTGGGGTCGTGCCCCGCCACCAAAACTGATCTCCGTGGGCTGTTGCTCTAACAAAAGCTTATGTGTGCCCACATCCACGCAGCTCCGACGTACATCCAGCAGTGCATTCACTGCAAACGGCAAGTTTACGAACTTATCTGTCGCGATGCCCAGGAACCTACGATTGAAATCATAGACTGGAACCGCAATGACGCCGCATTGGGGTGGAGGTGGTGGTGCTGACGCTTTGGGCAGTTTGAGGTCGGAGAATTCGCAGTGCATATCGTCCACATTGGTCTCGAAGATCAGTTTGTTCATTGTGTACATGTAGTCAGCATTCACCTCCTCCAGCAGCGCCGAAGTTCCAATATTTGTAGGTACTGATGACGATGATAGCGTGAGTTGGAGAATGTTGCCAATGGTCTGTGAATCCAATTGAGAATCCGAGCTAATCGGCATACTCTCCACGTAAAGCGACTGGCGCAGCGCTGCCTCCGCTTGCTCACGTCGCTGCACAGCACGCTGAATGCGTTGGACGAAGGCCTCACAGTCATCCTTCTCGAGACACAGCAGTCCACGATGCATTACAGGTGATCCCACGCGCTTTCCAGCTGACCACGAGACAATAAAGCGACCAAGCGAGGCGTCAAATGCCGTCACCATGCAACTGGACCAGCTTCCTGCAATACCAGTGGTATCATCCAGCGGTAGACCCACCGCCTTCATCGGCAACCGCTTCGCCAGCTCGGGACGCTGGCCAATTATACACGTGTCTATCTCCACGTCTAGAAAGCACCAGAGCGGAAGAAATGTGCCCGCAATGCATGCATACGGATCGGCGTCGCCGGAATATGAAGCTGCAATCGCTGGGTGTCCGAGACCCTCCCGTGGAACCTGAGACTCGAGCCATTCTGCGAGCGCTGCTCCTGCCAAGCCGCCAGGGGCAGCCTTTTTGTAGCGGCCTGCTAACTTGGGAGGCCTCTTGCTGACCCGGTGTGGTTGCTTACCGAGTTTGCTTGCTGCTTCACCGCTCGCAGCGTTCTGGATCGGATAATTGACCGGCTGGACCTTAGGTGGCAGGTCTTTCGTGGAAGGTGCTTTCCCTATAGTCCCAATGAGGGATCCGAACGCTGACTGCATCGAGCTTGTATCATCCTGCTCGTACTTGTCCAGAGCTTTCAGAACGAGGTTGAGCGACGCCGCATTTGCTGACTGCGATGGGAAAGCAAGCCAACATGTAAAGTCACGCCAACAGTATTCGTCAGTTGAACGGGAAATCCCTTACCTTGTTGGAGTTGCGCTTGCTCATGCGGCACTGCCCTCAGTCTACCTTCGTAGCACGCCTGGGGCACTTCGTCAAATATCTGCTGGCGGCTGTTCAAACACTTCCGTTTCACGACTTTTCACAAAGCAAACAAAACACACTGCACATAATGAGAATAGTTACCATTTACTGTCAATAGGCGGCAAACGGTCAACTAGGCTGCCGCTTCTTTCTTGGCACCCTCCACTGCAGCTTCGTTCTGCTTGCCATTTGCTGTCTCCACCGCAGACGTCACTTCATCCAGCAAGTGCTTTAGCTCGTGCTCAAGAGCTTTTTGCCGGAACTGCTTCGAATAGAGAATGGCCTGCTCGATATATGTCTTCACCGCTGTCAGACCGCCCTTCATCGACCGAAGAGCGCTGACAACGAACTCTTTCTCCTGTTTAACAACGCAGCAAAGCAACGGGTGAGCAAATCCGATAGCAGGACCTATCAATGTGGACAAACTATTTTGTACCTGCTGTGTAGTCGTACGAGCCTTGATAAGGCGAATGATGGTGCTCCATGACTCCCAGTTCTCCGCCAGGACACCATAGACCAGTCGGACAAAGCTGCTGCTCTTTTCATCCTCCGCGAAGTCGCCGTCGTGGAGAGGGATACCCAGCATCTGTGCAGCTTCTGCCTTGACAGAGTAGTTCGAACCCACCGCGCTGTCCGTCATGACTGAGTCACCGCTCTCGCTTCGTCCAGGAGATGAAATAGTTGACGAGGTACTGGATACAGGAGAGCTAGGCGAGTGCGACGGTGACCCCGGTGATGACTTGAACGACGGTGATCCGTGCATTCTGTGCGAGCGCTTTGAGTGCTTCTTGTCTCGCTTCAGTTGCGAAGACCGCTTGCGCGTGCGCTGGCGCTTCGGAGACTGGCCGCCCAGGGTAGCTGCTTCATCTGCTGCTTCACCTTGGTACACGTTGCTCGCCTTTGAGGAGCTCTTCTTGTATGGGTTGCCCAGATTGAAGCACAATTGGCGCCGTCGCAGTCCGGTTGGCGTATCCTCGTCAGGCTCAGCTTCAGCCAGAGGGTTGCGGAGCGCCTCTTTCTTGACCAGCCGCGATTCATAGTCACTCATAACGTCAATTGGTTGACGATGCTTCTCGTCCTCCTCCACAGCACGCCAGCTTGGTGCTAACTTCAACGGCGCCGCGTCGTCCTTTGGGGCCGTCACACGCGGAAGGGCTACCTGGAACTGGTGTTTCGAGGACTTCTCAAAGAACAGGGCCTTGCTCTTCTGGTGGGCGGCGCGCAAGTCTTTGAGAGACATGCTGGCAATGGCATCCAAAGTTGCGTCTGTCTGGTTCGCCCCAGTCCCATCCCTGTTAGCAATGGGCGACGCAGACGGAGAAGAGTCCGGGATGCCGCTGCTTCGCAAACCAGACGCAGAGTTGATTGTATCGCTTCGAGCAGCTCGAGAGTATAATTTGTTGTTGCTGTCGCTCTCTGCGATCGCCTGCTCCCGCAGTCGGTTCAAAAAGTTGGAGATCTGGTAACTCCGTCCGGAATCCTGGACTTCAGGGACCATGTCGTGCAGATTGTACTTGCGCAACGCCTTCTTCAACGGAGCGTAGTAGTAAAGCGGGCAGCCACTGAGGTACGACGAAAAGGACTCGCGCCACGAGGACGGCATAGCCTTCGCTTGGAACATCCACGTGCCTGTTGTCGAGTTAATGTTTTGGCCACTGGCCTGATACACTCGGGCGACTTCAACAAGCAGTGAAAAGAGCTTGGGGAAGTTGTAAGGCAGCAGCACGAGTACGGCGTTAGACGAGGGGACTCCAGGCCCGGAGCTACCGGTAGGTGCACGCAACATTCCAATCGGATCCCCCATTCGTCCGTCTCCCTTGCTGCCTTGAACATACACCAGCCAGCGTTGGCCCCGACTCGGTGTAGGACTAATGGACGTTTCCAGCAGGTAACTGTCCGCCGGGAACTTGAGCGTATCCAGCAGCATATGACTCGTCGCCGCCTCAATGGCATTCTCCACTGTGCGAGAGTACACGAGCGTCGGGTGTGCTTCACGCGTGGGCAGCGCGACGGTGTTTCTGTCCAGCCAGAAGGCTTCCGCCACGGGCCAGCAGAACTCTTTGCTGCTCGGGAGCGGCGCGATGATGTTCCTCGTCGTGGGGAACTCTGCTTCTCCGTCCATGGCTTCGCACTTGAACTTGACCACCGCTCCGGCCTTAAGCTTGAGGATGATCTGGTCGATGCTCTGCTCCACGGCCGGCTTGGACGTGGGCATGTAGAGCATGCCGCCCGTGGCTTCACTGAGAGCCATGAGGTCCGCAGGCACGCTGGGCTGGCCCTTGACTCCGTTCATCGTGGCCGAGAGCTTGAGTGCCACCGTGAAGAGTCTCTGGTCCCACCTGTACGGCTCGTACGTGAGGTCGGCGCCCACGGCGCTGGACGGCGCGATCGTGAGCGCGTCCTGGATGAGTCCGTCGGCGCTCGAGAGCGTCGTGGCGTCCGTGAGCAGCACGCAGACCGACACGTTGGT
>JAIKVD010000658.1:0-16427 GCA_024679075.1 Phytophthora uliginosa
GCCGACCTGATCGTGCTGGCGGGCCAGGTGGCCCTCGAGGACGCCGGTAACGTGACCATCGACTTCTTGGGCGGCCGCACGGACGCTGACAACGGCAACGGCACGGAGATCCTGGCCCCGCGCGAGTACTACAACACGACGCTGATCGCCGTGCGCGATAACATCAAGATCCTGGGCGTCTCCCCGTACGAGGCGGTGGCTCTGGCGGGCCGTCCGCGCAGCGTGGCGCAACAGAAGGCCCTGGGCTACAGCGGTTCGTACAGCAACGACTCGCTCACGCTGTCGAACGAGTACTTCCAGGTGCTCCTGAACGAGACGTGGGCCGAGGTGTCGGAGAAGGAGTACAAGGCGGAGGGCAAGGACGTTTACATGATGGACACGGATCTGGCTCTGCTGGCGGCGCCCGAGCTGAAGGAGGCGGTGCAGCTGTTCGCGTCGGAGGAGAGCGTCTTCAAGCACGTGTTCACTTCGGCGTGGGCCAAGGTCATGACGGCCGACCACTTCAACGTGAGCAGCTACTAAGCAGTGCGGCGCGTGTACATGTACATGCACTTCCAACGGTAGTCGATGAGTAGTTGGCACTGCGTACCCTGCTGCAAGTGCGGGTATGTTAGCTAAATTAAGTCGAAGTTCTATGATCAACCCGAGCTGTTCCTCAATACTGCATGTACTTTAACCCTGTTTATTAAAAGGAGCGGGTGCTTGTGAGTGTTTATCCATTGACATTTTGTGGGCTGGTGACATACGCGCTGAGAGCATCTCCACCGGTTGTGAGTAAAACTCAACCTAAAGTACGCACAAAACAATCCTGTAGGATAATATTGTAGACAAAGACAGGACTTCGCTGCACCGGCAGCAGCCTGGGGCTTTGCGCATACATGTAGCTCTACGCAATCCTTCCTCGTGAGCAAACTTGCTCAAAAATCTCGCGTGAGGAAAATCAAATCAAGAATTTGCTCAACCAGTGGAGTGGACGAAACTAAATATTTGAGTAAATTTGGCTAGAAAAGAGCCAACATTTAGTTTTACATGTACTCACAACCGGTGGAGATGCTCTGATATTGTAGGATCTACTCAAAATTCCCATGGGCGATTGGTTCAATCAACCGCCCGGCAATCGCCCGAGCGTATACAGCTTTGTGTACCTGCTCATTTAAGTACGAATGTAGCCATGACAAAAATGCGGCTCCTCGGCTGCTCCGGAGATTCCAAAACTGACTCGGGAATTGTATGGGGCAATTCTTGAAACCGACCCGACTCGGAAAATTTAGACGGGAATCACAATAGGTGCACCGCGCTTTGAGCCAAACCAACCTCACTCACTTCTGCGCTTGCTGGGCAAGATAGACGGTGATTTTGGGGTCAGCCGTGACGTTTGCGACCACGGCAGCCAACTTCGGGAACGCCTCGAAGGTAAACGACGGGATCCCCCATTTGATCCCGTTGTCCACCAGGTCCAGCAAGTGGACGTCGGCGTACGAGATCTGGTCTCCGAGGATGAATTTGCCCTCCACGAGCTTCTCCAGCGCAGTGAAGAACTTGGGCGCAGTCTCGTCGACGAACAGCTTCTGCTTCTGGGCCTTTTCGTCTGCATCCTGCGTCTTGAAGACGATGTCGATGAACGCGTCCACCAATTCCCCCAACGAGCACGAGAACATGTCAACCTTCAGTGCTTTCACCGGATCGCTCGGGTACAAACCCGAGAGCTTGGCGGCGTAACGAGCAATCGCCATGCTTTGGGCGTATGACGTCCCATTCACTTCGAGGGCCGGCACCTGCCCAAAAGGTAGCGTCGGCTTGAGTGCCGGGAAGTCGGCGCGAGCAACTCGGTCGTCGGTGAACGCCACGCCACCGTAGTTGAAGATCAATCGCGTGAGCTCAGCGCGACCTTTAAAGTCGAAGTAGGTGAGCTTGAGTTGGGGCTGGGTCATGGTGTGATGAGAAGTATGTTTGAGCTTCGGTCTTGGGCTGCTTGAGCGGGGCTGGGCAAATTCGCTACTGCAGCGAACTGCAGCTGGATTTCACGTGGAGGAGCCCAACAGTCGCTTTGGTAGCCCACTAAGCTTATAACTGACTGCACTTGCTGCGTTGTCGTTGAAACCAAGATATTTACACTCACAAACTCACCACTACTACAGTACATAAGTACCACGGGACAACTTGTCATTAGTCAATTAGTAGTGGACAGCACAAGCTTCGCAGACCGGCAGCTTGTCCAGTACAGCACAGTAAAGTTCCCAAGTTGAAGTTGTATGCACCGTCATTGCTCTGTTAATTCCGGCCGGAAACCGTTCCAAGAATATCAAAGCGTCAGGTCGCTAGATGGAGGAGCTGCGGACGCTGCTGCGAGACGCCGAGGAGGCTCAGCGCCAGACGCTGCAGGCGATCGCAGAGGACGCGGAGCAAGTGGCGCGGCTGAAGGAGCCAGTGTTGCTGCTGCTGGACGTGCTGAGCCAGTCCGATTCGGCGGAGGCGCGACGCGAGACGCTCCACGTCCTGCGTCGACTGTTTGCAGCCTGCTCCACCCACTTCTACGACGCCCAGGCCTTCCTGGAGACGGCTACAGACACTGCAAGGTCTCATCACGTCGCTAAGAGAGGCAACGTCGTACTTAAGGCGCTGCTAGCCTGTTTAACGTCGCTGAGCAGCCAAGATGAGGTGGACGAGGGGACCGTGCAGTCTCTCGTGGATATGCTACGAGATCTGTGCTTGCAGTCCATGAACGCCCCGGATGTAGTGGCTCTGTTTGACTTTCTACGTCTCGGCCGGCCGCCAGCACGTCGGCGGGTGCTGCAGATGCAGAAGGAGCTCGTGGAGATGGATACACTGCCACGTGCGATCTTCACGATGAGAGAAGTCAACGCGGGGCTGATTGTGCCGTCAGAACACCAGTTATTCACTAAGAGAGGCTACAGTTGCAGTTGTGGCATTCATTTGGATGCAAGTGCGGCGGTTGTGCCGCTCTACAGTTTTCGTGGACAAAATGGACAGGGTGTGTCGGCGGTGCTGGAAGGAAAGTCGTTGGTTGTGAAGATGTTCGCAGGTCAAGGGGCTGTTCAGCAAGTTGAAGTGCCGTTTGCGGAGTGGGTTGATAAAATGGAGAGAGAGTGGGTACACGTGTGTGTCGTGCACGCGAAGAAGTTGGTTTTCAAGGATAAGGTAACGGTGTACGTGGACGGTAAGAGTGTGTTTAATGGGAGTCTAGGGTATCCGGACCCGTTGATGATGGTAGGCGGCCAGAACGGCATTGGCATCGAACCTCTCGCAGAGAGTCTGAAAGGAATACTGTGGAGCCCGACACTTTTTGGCGTGGCGTTGTCGGAGCCGGAAGTGCAAAGGTTACACTGGCTAACACATTGGAAGAATGATCTAAACTCGGTCGCAGCTGAAAACGTGGGACTTACTGACAAATCCAAGTTTTGCTTTTGCTACGATGCGCGGAGTTGTGATCTGAAAAAGCGCGTTTGCTATGATGTCAGTGGAAATGACTGCCACGGCTTGCTGGGACCTGGAACGAGTGCCTATGTTACTCAGAGTTTCGTTCATGCCCTTGACTCCGTGGGTGGATGCGCATGCTTCCTTTTACTGTTGCTCGACCAAATACCAGAGATGGCAGACTTCCACCCAGTGTATGAGTTTGGAATGGGCGAGGTTTCCGATCTTCTGGAATTTGTTGGCATAGGTCTTCGTCGCAGCACTGTGTGCAGGTCACACTTCGTTCGCTTGCATGGCGTGAAGGTGGTTGAGTTTGTCTTGCAATCCATTTCGCCCAGCTATCTGTCTGTGTATCTTTTGGATGGAGTCGTTTCCATCCTGGAAGCTATGACAGACTTTTTAGAAAACGACGAAGAGATCATGGAGTATATTTACCGTGTATTTTTCTTCAACACGAGCTGGTTTCTCTCACCATTTGACACACAAGTGAAGTTGCTAGGTGAGGTGCTTCCTAAGTATCTCCAAATACTTCAAAAGATAACTTTACGGGAGCGAAGTCGGTTATCTGACACTGGATCACCTACAAGCAATTCGGGAAAGCTGGTAGTATCCCGTGCTGCATCCTTAAGTGAATTTTCTCGCTCCTTGGACGTAAAGGACCATGTGGACGTAAGCTTTTTCTGCCGTTTGATCTCGCAGGTATATACATTGAGTGGTTCGTCTGATAAAGAAGACTTCACAGCTGGCCAAATGAATACAAGCCAGTTGGCACAATTGCGCGACCTAGTTCTTCAAAAGTTGATTGATCCCCTGGTTTTCCCTCCCGTTCAGGATGCTGCGAGCGATCAGTGGAGACAACTAGTCGCGTTTATTTTCCGCCAATGTGAAACAAAACATTCTTGTGACGGTGACAACGTGGATGTGGAGGACATTTTACAGTATCTAACTCAAAATCTGGCATCGACTGAAGCTCGTAAAATTGCAATTGGTGTGCCCACGCGTCAGATACAGTTGACTACAAATATTTTTAAGCTCTCTAAAGGCACAGTGCGTGTTCTGTGGAGACCAATGCTGTCGACGAAGTACAATGTTCGGTTAGCCACACTTCGACTGTTTGAGCTGTACACATCCGACAAAGTGTTATTGCACAAAAGTGATATGCTTATGCTCTATTCATCGTTTCAAGCTCACACGCTCACGGCTGCTATTGCAGATCTGCTGTTGGATATTGTCATCGGGCGGAAGCGCGTAGCACAGGGTAACACGAAGCCCGCAGTGGAGATCCGCACCGGAAGCTTCGCACGGATGATTTTCATTCCGTTGGTATTGTTGGGCCTTCTCCATAATGCTGATTTCGATGTCCAAGCACGTATACTCGCAGAAATTCGGGTTCAACTAAGTTCGCATACCATAGGAGATAGCGTCAAAGAAGCTATTAGGTCATGGCCGTCGTGGATGAGTCGTTTACGATCACTAACTCTGGGAGCGTCTGTAGCTGCTGCGGCGAACATTAGCGCTGAAATGGCTGTAACGCGGGAAAGGAGTTTAACGCAGTCCGAGGAGCTCAACGAAGCATGCGCCCTTCTCAGTGTTGATTCCACGTCTGCATTTGCAAAGCTTGGAGCTGTTCAAGTGATTGCAGAGTCTGGCGATGTGTCGGGATGCGATTTTGCGCTAAGTCTTCTACAAAATCGAAGCCAAAGTGAGGCAGTCACAAGTGCAATTATCGAAATGGTGATTAACCAGTTTCCACAACGTTGGTGCGAGCTCGCCCGCAAACTTGCCAATCAGATGATCGCTGATATAGTTGTCTACTGTATTCTTCACGTGAAAAACGGATGGATGCATTTCCTGGAGTTTTATTTCTGCCACTGCCGAACACCATCCGATCTTTGTAGTCTAACGGCAGTAATTTGCGAGCAAGCTGTGCGTCAAGCAGTCCAAAAGCACTCAATGCCGCAGTCCGAGATCATTTGGGAGAATATGTGTCAAGTTGCCGCGATAGTGTCGCAGAGTTCAATGGTGGCTACGAAAATGAGTGAGAACATAAAATCTAACGACATTATTCTCTCACCTGGTCAAGAAAGCATTCTTACTCGCAAAGCATTTGAGCTCTGGCAAGTGGTTCTACCTCATTTGAACCGAATCAACTGGGATGGTCTTATGGCAAATCTAATCCAAAAAGCTGAGTATGGATCAGAGTCTGCATGTGAAGAAACAGCAATCTTCACGCACCTTGTCGCTTCACGCTCACGATCAACTTTTTTGGCTCTACAAACAACAATCAAGCATGTAACGCTAGCACAGGCCAGCAGCAACTCGGACGTGGAGCTAGTTCGAAAGCTTCATAATGTGTTGGAAGTCTTGAAACTGATCGCTTCCCTGCCAGTTGCGACATCATCTCAACGTTCTAGCGGATCCCTGTCGCCACTGTCTGGATCATTCTCATCGGGGGTATCGACACCTCCAGTATCTGGATCTGTACTTCCAGATATGGCCCTCGCCCTTCCACTATCTGGGATAACGGACTCTTCCACATTTTTCAGTACCTCGCAGGAAACGGGCTCAACTCTTGAAAGAGAATTAATTCACATGTACACGCTGGATGCCTGCTACACTATATTGGAAACTTCGCTGGAAGGCCATGATATCGAGACTGTGCGCTTGCTCGTTATGATTATGGTGGCGCTGGCTAATACGGCATTGTACCTGCGCGACTCCAGTGCGAAACCCAAACTGACAAAAACATTACAGATCATGTCGTCAACGGACCTTACGTTCTTCAGCGAGCTATCTCAATTTCGCGAACTTTTCGTGCTTTGGAGGCTACACCGTGAAAACCATCACACTTGCTGCGACCCAGTAATCCTTCAGGGTTATGTTGACGCGCTACATGCTGACTTTGTCCGCCGCTGGATATACGTAATGGAGCACCATGCTGTGGAGTTCAATCCGTATCTCATTCAGCAGCATGCTAGCTCACAAGCAGAGTTGTTAGGGAACGAGCTACAGCAGTGCGAAATTTTGTGGGAAGAGATAACCACCGAAAATGAGGCTGCCGAAGTAGATCGTGCTAGTGAACAGGATATGGCAAGCGAGTCACGGCTGGTAGAGCTGAAACACAGCACTGAAAAATTTGCAAGTAGTGTGCACAAACTGCTCGCTCGTTCAAGTCACGACGCTGCATCGACGTCTCTGATTGGCGAAGATGGTCTAGCTTCAGGAGTTTCTGGACATGAGTGTAACTCTCAGCTCGAAGGTGCTAGGAGGAGTGGTGGCGATGGGGTAATTCTCAAAATCGACTCGAGGGAAAACAGCTTTCGAATGCGTCTTCGTCTGAAAAGGGTGACTGAGGATTACCGTGCTCGAAATCTAAGCTGTGAGTGCCCTGCATCATCTCATACGGAAACAGAAAGCAAAGAAAGTGGCAGAAAACTTAGTCGACGTTTCCGTGGGTCGATTCAAGAAGGGTTAGCTGATTTGGAACACAGTTGGCGAAGTGATGCTGGATCGGATTACAGTGATTTTCTCGCGGACGCTCAAATGCGGGCAGCGATAATTCGATCACTATCCAACCCTGAAGAGTATGAGAGCGCGTATGGTGGTGCATCTGATGATGATGACTTGGACGCAAACGATATGGACTTCTACGATGCCGACGAAGATGAGGATTTGTCCCAATTCTCGACAGAATCGCTGCAAAAAGAGCAGGAGGTTGAAGTAAGTGCAAACAGTAACTCTCTAGCGGTTTCAGCGCCGCGTGAGCAGCAGCAAGTCGAAGCTTCTTCTACTGTGCCTTTTACTATCTCTGATCAAATTGGCATTCCTGGGACTTCCGACATTTTGACACCTGCACCTGTATCTCCATCGCCATTGTCGCCTGTGTTATCACAAAAAGCTGCATCACCCTTGAGTTCATTTTCTCTGGGGGCGTCAGTTTTGACTGTGGTTGGTGGCGTCGCTGATTATTTTCAAAGATCTGTTAAAGATGCTAAAGACGCGGTCGAATATGGGGTTGACTCACTATACACGACGAAAGATGCAGTATCGGAAGAAGCTCAAGCGCTGATGCAAGAAGTTTCCACATACATCGATAGCACCCAAGGAAGCCTAGTGGACACTGAAAGCATAGCCGTGGATACCGTCTCTTTAGAATTGACACCAACTTCACTTAAAATGATGGAGTCGAAGCTTTCTCCTGACAAAGTGGATGATGGTCTTCCAGAACTGTTTCCGTCATCATCAAGCGCTCGAAGCGGTGAACATGAAAAGATGGCAAAGCGTACGAATACGCGATCAAAGATCGACCTTCAAGTAAACGCACAGCTCGTACGCCATTTGCATGTCGTAGAGGGAAAACTGATCCTGTCTAGTTCTTCCCTTCGTTTTGTGGCTGAACGAGTGGTTGATGAACACGAGACTGTGGTTGTCGAAAAGATGCCCGGCTTACCTGTGGACAAAACCTGGCGATTTCTTTTTAAACGCCGCCGTTGGAGAATTGACGATATTGTGGGCATGTATCGGCGGCGATACTTGTTGAAGCCGACGGCACTGGAGCTATTTATTCAATCCACTAGAAAAAACTACTTCTTTAATCTGGCGTCGGAGGATGTGGCGCTGTTCCACGAAGCCCTTATGATGCGAAGACCGCTATTGTTGAAGCGTGATCCAAGTGTGCGAAGGCTACGTCACCCAAGCAGCTTATTTCGCAACTCGCCCATGAGCAATCGCTGGGTTCAGCACGAAATCTCCACTTTTGAGTACCTTATGTGGTTGAACACGATAGCTGGTCGGACATACAACGATCTTACACAGTATCCCGTATTTCCGTGGATTGTCTCGGATTACGAGTCAGCAACGCTAGACTTCGGTCGGAGGGAGTCATATCGAGACTTGACAAAGCCAATGGGAGCTCTAGAGTCAACTCGTCTCAAATTTTTCGTTGATCGCTACAATGCGTTTGAAGATCCTGATATCCCCAAGTTTATGTGAGTATGCTAATTCGAGGAAGTACTTCTATTTTGGCGACAGAGCTAACCTGTCGTGTTGCGTTTACTGCAGGTATGGAACTCACTATTCCAACATAGGTGCTGTGCTCTACTACCTCATCCGCTTGGAACCATTTACCTCCTATGCACTAAGCATCCAGGGAGGAAAGTTTGACCACGCGGACCGTTTGTTCCACTCAGTCGCGGAAACGTGGCATAACTGCCTCACAGACTACACAGACTTGAAGGAGCTAACGCCTGAATGGTTCTATTTACCAGAATTCTTAGTGAACTGTAATAAGCTGGACCTAGGTACCAGACAGAGCTGTGTAGATGTGAGCGATGTTGTACTTCCTCCTTGGGCAAGCTCACCCGAAGATTTCGTGATGAAGAACCTTGTGGTACGTGTGCTTACAATTTGTTTGCCATTCATGGTTGCACACTCTTAATGTCCGACTAACCCCTCTGCGTTTACCAGGCATTGGAAAGTGAATATGTGTCGGCCAATATTCATCACTGGATCGATTTGGTATTTGGCTGCAAGCAGCGTGGGGCAGCTGCCGTGAAGGCGAACAATGTGTTCTTTTACCTTACGTATGAGGGCATGGTCGATGTCGACTCGATCACTGATCCAGTCGTGAAGTCCTCGATGCAGTCTCAAATCGCGCATTTCGGGCAAACGCCTACCCAAGTTCTTCGCGAGCCTCACCCCCAGCGACAATTGGTGGTAAGCACAGTGTTCGCAGGCGACGTGATATCGCCAGCAAAATCACTATCAGTTTCTTCAACGCCTGAACTTCAGCGCACGGTGCTGAGCGTACCTCATGATGCACCCGTTGTCCTTGTCAAGCTGATCTCAGGCACATCACAGCTTGTCTGTGTGGACAGCAACGGCATGCTTTCATCTCATCGATTCGGACCGAAGTTGACAAAACCGCAGCAGCACCAGCATGCGAGCAAGTCGAAAGGAGCAGCATCGGCGACGAGCTCTGGTAGTGAGTATTCCGGTGAATTTATCGAGCTTCAGGACCGAAAGAGCCGAAAGGTGCTTGGCGAGAAGCGATTTTTGTCGGCCCAACAAGGTGTCCCCAACTCGATCGCATTGCTTCATGCGGGTATGGTGATTTGCACTGTCGGCCATCATGACTTCTCAGCGCGATTCCACTCGACCGCTGATGGAGCGCTACTGTATCGGTTGTTGCAGCATCAATCAGTGGTAACCTGCGTGAGTACCAGCAGTTCCGGCACACTGCTGGCCCTTGGTTGCACCGATGGCACTATCTCCGTGTGGAAAGTGGCAAGCATGAGTTCGACATTGCTGGATTCACTCAAGATCTTCCGAGGGTCAAAAACAAGCTCAAAACCCGTTCATGCGAACGATTACTCGGCCGATCAGGTACTGCTAGGACACAACGCCCAAGTTAACTGCGTGAGTGCATCCGATGAGCTCGGTGTATGCGTCAGTGGTTCCGCTTCTAACGAGTGCTTATTGCACAACTTGGAGGACGGCTCGATCATCCACTCATTCGAGGTGCCTGGTGATCTCGAGCCCGGAGTCATATCGCTTTCGCTGTCCAATGTGGGTCACGTGGTGCTCCAGTCCTTGGGCACTGGAATTCCGATGCTGTATTCCTTCCACTTGAACGGTACGCTTATGGCCAAGCTCTCGGTGGGTGGTTCCCCGATAACATCGCTGAGTATTTGCGCACGCTACTCGAAGGTCGTCGTGAGCAATAGCGAACAGGCACTCGTCATGACAGCTCACACGCTTGACGACCAGCGAGTCCTACTCGAACGAGCGACGTATGGAGAAATCGCATCGCAAGGACTCGCTCCAGATGAAATGCACGTGGTGTTTGGCGTCGGCAGTGGCAAGATTGTGTGTCTTCCGCTGCTGCCACCGCAGTTGCCGCTGCACCGCACGGAGATGTAGGAGGTATATCAAACATACATTGTCTTTTGAAATCTATGGTGCACGCACATGTGCTCCGCTCATTCCTCCATCTCCACGTCCTGTTGTCCTACCGTTTCTGCATCGGCGCTCTCCTCTTCACTACCGCTCTCCTCATCTAGCTCAGGAGGTCGGTTGGCAATCGAGGTTTTAAGTTCAGTAATCGTCTCCTCCACACTCTCGAGCTGGTCGTGCAGGTAGAACTCGTCCCGCAGCTCCTTCTTGAGTTTGTTGAGCATGGTCTGGCACTTCTCGAAGAACTCGAGTGCATTCGGCAAGTCGTCCATCGCCCGGTAGCACGTTCCCACAAGGAACCAGAGCTCCGCGTTCTCGTCATCCTCCTGCATCACACCTTCTAGCACGTCGCAAGCCTGTTCGTACCGCTCCACCTCGATGAGCATCTTGCCCGTAGCCGTGCGGAACTCCAAGGACGGCATGCTGTCTTCGTCGCAGTTCTCATTGAGACGTCGGGACGTCTCCTCCAGCAGACCTTCGGCCGCCTCCTTGTTCTGCTGCACAAGACGCAGATTGGCCAGCGCCTGCGTGGGCTCCGGTAGCCCCACATCGAACTTCATGGCCTGCTGGAAGTAGTTCTCGCAGCGAGACTCGGCCTCCTCGTGGTCGCACAGGTCCGTCATGTAGAGCTCTCCCAGCGAGCAGAAGGCGTCGCAGATCTGCTTCTTGATGGTGAGCGCCGCGGGCGTGCTGGGATCCACATGCTGTTGCAGCTCCTGTTGCAGCTGGGTGATGCCCTGCATCGTGTAGCGCTCGGCCTCCTCGCCCGTGACCAGCTGCGACAGGTAGAAGTACTTGGACGGGTTCTGGGCCGGCGCCAGCGCCACGCTCTGCTGGAAGGCGGACAGCGCACGCTCCGGGTTGTCCAGCTCCGTGCTCAGCTCGCCGATCGAGTCCAGCAGCGACGCGTTGGTGGGCTCCTGCAGCAGCGCCTTCTCGAAGAACTGCACGGCCAGCTCCGGCTGGCACTGGTCCACTAGCGCCTCCGCCTTGGCCACCAGCTCGGCCACCGAGTACTGCACGTTGCCCCGAGCCATCGTGTCAGTCGATGCGGATGGCTTCAGTTTGCCAATTGATTGATGGCCATTGCCCCCAGCAGCTCCAATGATGCACGGTACCATTTAATCGGTACAATTGTGATACTCACTGTACCACGCATTCGGTACAATTACGATCTAACTTAGCATTTTAGGAGTTTTATTGACAAATAGCGTATACTACGTAGTACTTTATAACGGAGCCCGACACTACCTGTCTCGCCGGGTGGCATACTTATCACGTCGACTCATTCGCTCTTGCTGCTGTTGCTGCTGGCGCGGTTGTTGCCGGGGGTGCGGCGGTTGTGGCTGCTGCCTCCTGCTCGAATTGGTCTTGCGTTCCTCGATCGAGTCGTGTTCGTACAAAATGACGGGTGTCGTGCCTGTGCGGTGACGTCCTCGATCCGAGATATCCTCAAGGGCGTTGTCCCGGTACCGTTGGCCTCGCTGCGTGTTGGCACTAAGCGGGTACGCATCGACCGTGAATCGGTGGTGCGCCGGAGTCGTGTTGTTGTCTGACAGGATGGCGGTGCCGTTGAGGGAGTTCTGCAACCCGCTCATGTTGGGCGAGTACCGATACTGTCCTTCCACCCACAGGTCCGGTGTGATGTCCGTGTCCAGCACGCTGAGCTGCGGGGCGGCTTGATGGGGAAGGTGGCCAACGATGAACGGCTCGTCCGGGTTGCTCGGGTCTTCCGAAAGTGCACGCCGCCGGTTCCTTCTTCCATACAGCACCACGGCAACAACAGCCGCAATAGCTATGAGGGCCAGGACGGAGGCCACGATCACAAGCGTCGTCGGAGAGGAAGCCGTACCGACCACCCCTTCGTCTCCGTAAGTGCTGTCGCTGGCGCTCGACCCCGTCGGAAGGCTGGCAACTGGACTTAGTGTGCTGTTCCCGGACGTAGAACCGCTACCTGACGAACCGCTGGACGAGGAGCCCGCAGAATCCGACGCACTCTCGTGGACGGGGATGATGAGAATCTCCTCGTTGGACCCCGAACCTTGGTAAATAATGCGCACTGTGGTGTCGTTGGGCAGAATTTCCGACCAGTCCATGCTGTCGTTCACCTTGACATGCCCCACGCCACTGCCGTCGACATAGCTGGTCGCGTTCGAGAGGAACGACATATCCACAGTCATGAGAGAACCCGACCCAGCGCTGGCATCCTCATCGCCGTCGACGAATACCTGTTCGCGGCGCTCCACGCGCAGCGTGCTAGCTGGCCTTTTGGCGAACGTCATGGTGATCGACCACCGGACTGACGTGGAATTGGCACCAGCGTTGAGTCAATCTGCCGGTTCCAGCGCGCTCGCAGAGTGATCAACTGTATGATCCGGAAATGTGAACACATCGCGCGAGGCCACACGAGTAGAGGCAGTTCGTTCGCCTGTGAAAGCCCGCTGAGATGTGACCCGATCGGGGCTTACGAAAGCGCAAGCCCTGCCCGTAAGGTGCACAGAAGCTACCGGTACCGCTGCATTTTGCGGACTTCTTGCGCCGTCCTTATCAGTCCAGATGTCGAGAAGATCGAGTGCAGGATTTGCCTAAAATGGCGATGGGTTCACTGCAAGTTCTATTAATACATACTTGGCAAAAGCATGTGACTTTACGCCATTCATTCGGCGCTCAAGAGCACTGTCCAAACAACTTCTTGTCACCAGGTCGAAGCACGCTATTTTGTGTATACTGGCCCCGTGCCACACAAATACCCCGCGGGACGAGAAGGGTGTCGTCCATAAAGACGACCCGCTCGTCCCGCAAAGTCGAGCTCTCATTGGTCCCGTCTTGCATCCCGCGAGATACAAGACTGGGCCTTACGGTACCGGTATCCGTGGTTCGCATAATTCGAGCCAGAGCAAATCGCGGGCCACTTTTCAATACAAAAATCAAGATGTGTCCCGAAAATAGGTGTTTGCGCGCGCGTTTTTCAGTGCGTTTCACGCCCGAACCAGCATCGAGCGCACTCATGCCGTGAGAAGAGATCAAGCCGAGTCCCCCCCGCTCTCAGATCTCGATTTGCTCCAGTAGAAGCGGAACTGTGGGCGCTCCATTATGACCAACGTTGAGCCACCGTGGGAGCAGGTTGTAGACGCCGTGATGCATGGCTTATCAATCCGAAAAGCGGCACGGACATTTCCCGGTGTGGAACGAGAGGCTCTGTGGAGTCGAATGGAGCAGGCGGTAGACGCCGTGATGCATGGCTTATCAATCCGAAAAGCGGCACGGACATTTCCCGGTGTGGAACGAGAGGCTCTGTGGCGTCGAATTCACGGTCTCGTCGACATGCACGCCAAACCGGGTCGGCGGGCGGTGTATTTATATCGCGGCCATGAGCAGGGTGTACTCGAGGTGGTGGCTGCGCGGCTCACATGGGGTTCTGCGTCGAAGAGCCCGAGCTGCGCTACATCATACGGCAATGTGCGCTGGCTAATAGGCCACCTGCAGGTGTGCCGCCAGGATTCCCAAACAAGTGGTGGATCGGTCGGTTTGTCAAGAGGCACAAAAAGGAGCTGTCGTGGCGAAAGCCACAAATTTTAGATGAAAAGCGAGCAGAGCATTCAACGGAGGAAATAGTTCGAGGCTACGCTAGCCGCCTGGAGCCTGTGGTTAGTGGAGTCGCAGCTGAACATATTTGGAATTGCGATGAGACTGGTGTCTGTGCTCAATGAACTGTGAAGACAAGGGTTCTGTGCTCGCGTGGACTCGCGGCGAACACTCGGCGCTCGCACGACCGCGAGAATGTGCCCATGATGGGGTGTGTAAATGCAGCGGGTGGTGCGATTCCACCGATGTATATTTTCGCTGGAGAACATCGGAAACTTGGATGGCTTGAAGATGCTGTGGACGGATCTATCTGTGCGATGACAGAAAGTAGTAACATCAACGGGAATGTATTTTTCCATTGGCTAAAGTTTTTTGTCAACAACATCGGTGGGGTGCGCCCGCAAGTGTTGACTATGGACGGACATTTTTCGCATCTCTCGCAGCAAGCTGTGGAATTTGCTGTCGCCAACAACATCAAGTTGTTTCTGCTGCCGTCACACACGTCACATTTTTTGCAGCCGCTGGACGTCAGCGTGTTTCGGACACTCAAAGACTCCTATAACGACGCTTTAGTAGCGTTTCCGAGGACGACAGGTTTGGGCGACGCAGCACTGCCTACGCGGGACGATATTCCAGCACTTACTCGAGCCCCGTTTGAAAAGGCTTTTTCACCAACAAACATTCGCCGTGGGTTTTTCAAGACCGGCATCTTTCCCTTCAACGTCGACATCATGTTGGAAATGATGGTCGGCTCTCTCTCGACCCAGCACAAGAAGCTGCTCCCTCATTACGCAGCTCTAGAAACATCGGCATTTGATTTGCAGCTTACGGAGCGTCAGAAGCAAAGCTTGCAGCGCCAAGGTTTGGATCTGGATGCGCTGAATGCGGTTGCCTTTCACGCGAAGAACTTGGTGATCCCGCAGGTAAAGCCTCGAGCACGAGGCACATTTGTAACCCCGTTGATGCCCGAGGGTGTTCTTTTGACTAGTGTCGAAATGCGTGAGGTGTTCAACGCCCATGCCGAACTCAAGGCCATGCGTGCGCAGGACACGGAGTCACACCGCCTCCGCCGATACACGAAGCGCCTCGAAGCGGACCGCATGAAGGCGGCGAAGCAGCAGGCCGCGAAACAGGAGCTGATGGAACGACGAGCTATGCGCCAAGAGGACGTAGCGGCTCTGAAGTCGAGAAACGCTCCGACGCCGCGCAACGCTGGGTTGAAGGCAAGATCGCAGCGCGGAACGCAAAGGCGGCACAGCAGGCTGCCAACCACAAGAGCGGACGTCGTCCGGCTGCGCTCGAGGGGGAGGCTTCCAAGCCACAGCGAAAGCGACGAGTTCTTCATGACATCACGGCCGCCATACAAAACCTTAGTTAGTGGGAGTGACCTGCGTTGTGCTCCGTTGCGAAGCGTCGAAATCATGTCCACATACATTTATCAAGATAATTGAAAAGCAGCTCTTTATATGCAACCCACGGATACATCATGTACTACATGTACACCAGCCTGGTGACCAGGGCCTTCGCATCGAACACCGCGCTGCTGAGTCGGCGGCCCCTGCCTATCATTGCGAACGGCGACGAATAATTACCGTCCTTGTCACTGCGCTGTCGTCTGAGATCACGAGGTGGAAGCAGTCTCTCATTTTTTTCTAAGCTTAGCGTAGACTCTACTAGTGCCATGGTATGCTTTTGGAACTCCCGATTCCTGAATGGTCCAGCTCTGCCGTTACACTCCGCTCTACCGTTTCACCCCCCGCGGTCGACGGTCGACCGCTGATGAATAGTCAAAGTTGTAGTTGCTCCGTCGGTAGAGCAGAATTTTTTTTCAACCGAAAGTCACCATCGAGTTTGCAAACTTTGCCATTAAGCTTACTCGGCTGAAAATCGCAATGCATTGCTTGTTCTGGAGGCGTTGGCAGTTCACTAAATTTAACTTCCAGTCGATGTCGATGCAGTTCGGGCAGAACTGCCGCGTCTTACGAGCTTCACAAGGGCAAACACGCACCTGTTCCCATGGAGTGCCGCGAAAACATGGGATGATAGCCATAAAAGAGCGAACCCTCCGCTCCAAGTAGACCTCGACTGTCGAAGTCTACTTGGACGCTCCCCATGAACACGCTGCCATCGTGATGTCCAGCTTCACAGCCAAAACTTCGCATCTGTTGATTTTACCTTTTCATTACAGGGCAAGTCGACCACTCAAACATCTGGTGTGTACTTACCTCACAATTATTGTCAATAATTTATTGGTAATATCAATATAATTATGGTATTAAAAATTTATTAAAAATGAACCTTATTTTTAACTCATCTATTGAGCAATATGTTCGGTTGTGGTCCACACATCATTGTAGAAGTTTAAATTTCAAACACCTTCAGGAACGCCGCCTGCCTTCACCTCCACGATGCGGCGCACGACGCTCGGCCCCGTGTCGTCCTCGCAGCTGAAC
>JAIKVD010000659.1:0-16427 GCA_024679075.1 Phytophthora uliginosa
ACACTCGAATTTTCTCGATATTACAATTTCAGCCAATCAAATGGATGTTAAACCTAAGTTCAGGTACACTGTACCAGTCGGCAACGAAAGAATATCAATTATTTATTTTGTGTCAAAAGCAGATACAGAGCCCAGAACAGTCTCACAATAATTAATTTCTAGCAATTTGACTCCAATACAATAGTTTATTTCAACCTGTTGCTAGAATACTATTGCAATATTATTATCGGAAGAATGGCGTCGTCCTTCCAGGAGGACGACGAAGGCGTCTTTGAGGCTGCGCTGTCCTTCGTGGACGAGTTCGATTTCAACACCGGCGCCGCCATCTCCTCATCAAGTCAATTGTCTGTCCAACGCCGCCAAGAATGTCCACCAACGCTAAATACCGAGTCGGCAATCGACGATGCAGCGGAGCCTGTGTCCAAGGAGGAGAAGCGGCGACGCCGGGCCGAGAAGAAGCGGCTGCTGCGCAAAGCTGGCATCTACAGCGACCCGAACCGCGCGCGCAACGAGCAGACGCGGGAGATCGCGTTCCTGCGCGAGCAGATGGAGAAGCTACAGCTCGACCTGCAGGTCCTGCAGGCTCGGAAGCAGCAGAGCGGAGTGAAGGCGCTAGTTGCAGTGAATACAGAAACGCACAGACCGAGTTTGTGGCGGGAGCAGGCCATGAGACAACGGAGGAGAAGAGAGCAGGCTGAATGCGATAATGTGAGGCTGAAGCTGGCGGTGGAGCGTCAGAGGAAAGTGGCGGACAGCCTGGGCGTCTTGATTCAGAAGAGAACGCGGCAATTGGTGAGGCGCTGGGATGGCTGTGAAGGTTTGACTGGAGAGTGTGCGGCTGCTAACTTTAATTCTGTATTTGGTGCCTGGTAGAATAATGAGTGTGCGTCGTTGATCAACCAATGCTGCGTCGACCACCCAGCGATCGCTGTGCTGGACTTCTGTGGCGATGTTAAGGACTTTCGTGGGCTGTTCTGTCTTCTGGACGAAGCATACCGAGATATGGACGCCACTTTCGCGGCGAACGGATTGGCGACAATGTCGATTCCGATCGGGGATGTACATATGCGTGAAGGCGTGGATGGAAAGTACCTCGAGTTCTTTACCTACAAGGACCTGCCGTTCGGACTGCAAGACACAGCTCAAGCTTCTTGGGATTATTTCAAGGGAGCGGAGAAGCACATGGCGTACGGCAATTTATACGAGAAGGCGGCAAAGGTGCGTCGGGAAGGCGTGAGGACTGCGCTGTGACGGCTCTAATACTCACGTTGCCCTGGTGGGTCGGTTATTATCTACAGAGCCTTGATGAGCCCTATACCGTTATCGAGGAGTTTACGAAGGAGGTTTACTCGAATAACTCTCGAGCAGATGTGAAAATGAGGCAAGTTGTACGGCGCTACGTGGAGGCAGACCGCGATGTTGTGATTCGGGTGTCCCACGCAGCTCCCATCGAAGTTAAGAACAAGGTACTCCGTGGATTGACACACAACGTCCGAGGTTTCGCGATTACGAGGCGTTCGCCAGCTTCCACACCGAGGCAGGAGCTGACTCAGCTGCAATTGTGTACACAGATCGCTCTAGAGCTAAAGGATGGAGTTACGTATGACCCCAAGAATGTTCGTGCCCTCACCAACTTCCTCATTGTTCATGGGTTAAAGAACACGGTTGTAAACTGTGAGTTTATTGAGAACGCTTTAGCAGACCACGCTTTGAGACGGAGAATTGCATGATGAATAAAGGGTTGTTATAGTTTTGTCAATCGTTTCTGCAAGCAAGTGGCATACTTCAGTAGTAATTACGAAGCTGAGTTCCGACGCGTTCACTAACTAACCTCGGCGCGTTGAGGTTTCAAGCTCTCCAGTGTTTCGGCTGCGTGTCGTGTTAATGGAATGAGCATGGTCTCGAGAGCCAGACCGCAAATATATACGAGTGCTGCCGCAATGAAACAGAGTCGGTAGCCATACGCATCAACTATGATGCCGCCGAGGACAGCACTTCCGGCCCAAGAGGCTACTGTCAATCCCTCAAGCGAGTTCCAACGTGCGCGATGCGATTTGGGCACAAAATCCATTAGAAGTGATCGTCGCAGCGGCTCCGTGCACTGCATAAATGCTCCGTGGAATACAAACAGCACACTCTGGTCCGCCACATCATGTGAGACGGCCATTAACAGCAAGCTGATAGTTCCCAACACGCGCGTGACCACAACCATGGACATTCGCCCGGTAGTGCTCGAAACCATCTGCGATAGGAACGATAACAGCGCCATAACCAGCGGCTGCAGTGCAAATAGCGTCTGCACTCGGACGGGTGATAAAGCGTACTCGTGAAGGAAGAAAAGCGGAAAGAACGCAGTGACGAGCCCCGTTCCATTGCTCACGAGGAAGTCCGACGCAAACAGCAGACATGGCACATGAGCCATGTCGAGCATCCCCCAGCAGGCCATTACCGGACGAACCGAAACATCTTCGTTGTCATCGCTCCGTAGTGGTGCGGTTAAATAGTAGCCGCTGTTCGCAGAAGGAACTCTCGATGACTGCACTAGCTGGGTTAGACCTTGGATGCCCTTGACGAACCCTACTGGGGTGTTCGAGGCTGTCAGCACGTAGACATAGCCTGACAAAACCTGCTGGGAGATGATACTAAGATGACAACGTCAGCAGTGAATCGTGACTTGTGTCAGTCGATCTGCTACGCACCTGCTAGCCGACCAGTACATCACCGTGAAGAGGAACACGAGCTGCACGTTGTGCTCCATCAGGCCCCAGGAAGTCTCGCGCATACTTGCAGCACACGCTCGACGTTCAGCAGTTAAGGAGTGGTAGGTGCAGCGCTACTCTCGACGCTCGACTGGCGATAGGAAGCCCAAGCAGTTACTCGACTCCATCGCATGATGAAACGGACGAGTCTAGACCTGAGTGGTGATGCCATGCCGAACCACGATTCTAGCAAGCGTCTTCCGTTGCCAGTGGTTGCATTCCGACCAGGTTTACACGCGCGGCTCACTGCTGGCGGTACGATGACCCGGGTTATCAGCTCACTTCAACATGGGGCAGACATTGAACTGCAACCGGCAGGCACAAATCGACCCTGCACAGACCTCCACCACGCCAGAAGCGTATACATGTATGCTCGAGCAGATATCCGGCGGCGAGGCACTTAACAACTCGTCTCGGAAGAAAAGATGCGTGCAAGTGCTGGAAGATACATGTATTGGCCCGGGATGGCTTCAAGCCAATGGCTTGTGCCGGCTGATGTGCTTGTGGCACAAGCCTTGCGCAGACCTGAAGCTCAGGAGAGTTGGCAGCGAAAGTTCCACCAAACTTGATTCCTTGGGCAGCTGGTAGGTGCCCGCGATCACACCGCCAGTATGTGAGTGTCAAATCGAGGACGCGAGCTGGCAGTTGCCAGGGCAACTACACGACGTACTTCTCAATTCTTTTTATCGGGTACTGAGCGTGATCCCATTCACTGGGCCACCGTGTTACCGGGTGGTCATCGTTAGTGATGCCTTTGAGCGGCAGCAAATGATCCGGCAGCATGGTACATGCATGAACTGCGTCCGGTCTAACGCTTGCGAACGCAACAGCTTTTCGCGTTTAACAATTTGCCTCTCACACTAAATATCGCATTTAACGCATTAAAGTGCCTTTACTATGTACCTCAATCCCCTAAAATTAATGCCTCAGTTCTCGCTAGTTGTGCAGTGTCAGTATCAGATTATCTGATCTGACTCAGATACGCATGGCATGCCGCCACCGGCATCGAAGCATTCGAGGCCCGCACGATCGGCAATGCAGCTTCAACACCAGCAACGCCCGCGGGCGTACCACGTCTTCCCTTAAGAGGACAGACAGGCTTGGCCACATCTTCCACGCGGGTCAGACGCCCACCAGCCAACTTCCGCCTGCATCGCCGATGTCTCCGCTCCGTTCGTAGCTCACTTCGCAATCTCCTCGCTGCAGCTCAAACCTCACGCTCCCAGCTGCAATGTTGACGTCGTGGATCGCTACGCTCGGCTGCTTTGCAGCGCTATCCGCTCTTCCAGTCGACGCACGCGCTCTCGGCGACGATGTGTACGACTCGCAAGCCCAAGCTATCGTCGACGGCTTCACCGTTGCCCAGGTTCTCGGCCAGATGACGCAGATCAACATCGGCCAAGTGCTCAACAGCGACTACTCGCTGAACGAGGACTCGGTGCGCACGTACGCCAAAATGAACGTCGGGTCGTACCTGAACTCGCCCTGGGGCAGCGAGATCAACGGCAAGTGGGGCTGGAACGCGACGGAATGGAGGACCATTGTGACCCGAATCCAGGAGATCACCATGGAGGAGAACGGCGGCCACCCGATGGTGTACGGAATCGACTCGGTGCACGGTGCCATCTACGTGGCTGGTGCTGTCATCTTCGGCCAGGAGATCAACAGTGGAGCAAGCTTCAACCCCGACCTGGTCTACGAAGTCGGGAAGATCACAGGGCGTGATACGGAGGCTGCAGGAATCCCGTGGATTTTCGGTCCTATCCTCGATCTCGCGCAGAACCCGCTGTGGGCACGCACCTACGAGACTTTCGGTGAGGATCCGTACTTGTGCTCGGTGCTTGGTGACGCGATCATCCGCGGTCTGCAGAGCAACAACCAGACCGCCGCTTGTATGAAGCACTTTGTCGGGTACTCCAAGACACCAACTGGCCATGACCGCGATGGGGTGACGATGGCCGACTTCGACTTGCTCAACTACTTCGTCAAGCCGTACCAAGCAGGAATTGCTGCTGGAGCCCTGTCGACGATGGAGAACTACATCTCCATCAACGGAATTCCTGTAGTGGCGAACACGAAGATTCTGGAGGATCTTGTACGCAACGACCTCGACTACGACGGCGTTGTGGTCACGGACTGGGCTGAGATCAACAATCTGAAGGATTGGCACCGCGTGGTGGACACTTATGATGAGGCTGTTCGTCTGTCACTCACTCGTACGGCTCTAGACATGAGCATGGTTCCATACGATACCGAGTTCATCACCTACGCGACGGAGATGCTAAACAACTTTCCGGAATACGAGTCTAGGCTTCGTGAGTCGGCCAAGCGTGTGATTAAGATGAAGCTCAAGCTCGGGTTGTACGAAACCCCAGTGCCCGGTGCTGACTACGAGTACTTGGTGGGCAATGACGACGACAAGGCCGTCGCCTTGGAGTTAGCGCGTGAATCGATTGTGCTGCTCAAGAACGACAACAATATCCTCCCACTCGCCAATGGATCGTCGGTCTTCCTCACGGGCCACTCGGCCGACAACATCGGCTATCAATGTGGCGGATGGAGTGTGGCATGGCAGGGATACTCCGGTAACGATATGTTCCCGAACGGTGTTTCGGTTCGTCAGGGGCTGGAGAGCGTTGTTGGCAACAACTCGTTCACATACTTCAATGGACTAAACGCAGATGGAAGCTACACGTCGGAGGACTTAGCTACTGCCGTGGCGCTCGCGAGCCAGCATGAGTACACAATCGCTGTCATTGGCGAGCACACCTACGCGGAGAAGCCGGGTGACATTGATGACTTGGCATTACCCTCGGGACAGGTTGCGTATGTTCAGGCTCTCGCTGCCACGGGAACTAAGGTCATTCTTGTTCTGTTCGAGGGTCGCCCGCGCCTGCTTGATACTCTCCCGGACACTGCTAGCGCGGTAATCCACGGCTTGCTAGCTTGTGAGCTTGGTGGACAAGCTATGGCAGAAATTTTATACGGTGAGGTAAACCCGAGTGGCAGACTTCCGCTCACGTACCCTAAGGACTCGGCCAACGTGATGATCCCGTACAACCACCGCGTGACTACCAAGTGCGTTGACGACAGTGGCGCCTACGTTGACTGCGAGATGCAATGGGACTTTGGCACGGGACTCAGCTACACTACGTTCACATACTCAGCACTTACGCTGAGCAAGACAACGGTATCGGGCGCTGATGACTCGCTGACTGCGTCTGTGTTCGTGACAAACTCGGGATCTGTCGCCGGCAAGGAGACAGTGATGCTGTTCGTGATCCAACCGTACCGTTTGATCTCGGTGCCGGAGGTCAAGATGCTGCGCAAGTTCAAGAAGATTGACCTCCAGCCTGGTATCACCCAGGAGGTTTCTTTCACCCTCACGGCGGACGACTGGAGCGTGTACGATCCTCAGATTGGCAGCGGCTTCAACCAAGTTGCGGAGGACGGCACCTTCGTCGTGGCGATCAAACCCGAGACCGACTGCGACGTGTACAACACGATCACGAACGAGCTGTGCGCTCAGTTCACGCTCGACACAGGCAATGTCAACTTCGGCATCAACAGCACTACATCGCGTCGCCGCTATTAGATCGCTAATAGATCATGCTGTGGATATAAGTACTGTAAGAATCCGGATCGTGTTGTGTTGGCGAAATGCGTCTATAACAGTCTACCAGTAAGTGGTTACAATTAGTCTGGCTTCAAAATTAGTAGGTGCCAGACTAATTCATGTTCGTCTGAATTCAAGACATTCAAAATTAGTCTGGAGGAAAATATTCATAATTAGTCTGGACTGGGCACGACTTGGTGAAGTGGTCTGGTTTCCGCCCCTCCGAGACTAGGGTGGCACCTGTTGCCTGCTCGTTGGAGCATAGACCAAGAGCGGGTGTCTTCGAAACCGCTCAAGTCGTCACCAGCATTGCTCAGCGAAGGAAGGTGCTCCGTTGGATGGTATAAACTGAGGAGGTTCACGGCGACCAGAACCTGTTTCCGAAGGCAGTGGATGCATTCCCTTCAATTTTCAAGTCGAGAACTCGCAAAGCCAATTTATCGAAAGCCGCTGATTGGTGGCGGAAGCGATCCAGGTATCTTCAAGCTGCTCGTGGCTCGACCGTCTTGTCCGGGTGTAGAACCCATGGGCGTGCTCGAGTCAATCGCAAGTCGATCGTCTGGAGTGGTCGCCGCACTAGCCCATGGGTGAATTGGTTATACTCAGTCCTGGTTGACGAGTTTGACCGCCTAAGAAAAGCTGGTCTGAAGTTTGATGCTCCATTGCTGCGGCAAGTTGCAATCAGGCAGTTCAACGTACCTGGGGCAGCGTTCGACACAGTTTTCGTTGATTCTCAGGGCGTGCTCCTTCTTACTAAAGTTACGTCACGATGGGTGCAGGAGCTCATGGAGAAGTATCTGATTGTGCTACGTGCGCACACCGGGAAGAGGCAAGTCAGCCCCGAGAAACAAGATCAAATTGAGCGTGAAGTGGCTTCGCACCTTGGTCAACTCAAGAGAGACTTTGATGGCGGCAAGCTGGACGAGAACACTGTGGAAAACATTGACGAAACGCACTTCGTGATTAATTTCGACAACGGCAAGACCCTTGGCTTTGTCGGTGAAAAGCAAGTCAAGTATGCCGATGTTGTTTTCGGTGGCGAGGGTATGACAATGGTCGTGCGGATTTCAGGCGGCGCCAGTGGATATATCCATCCACCGATGATGGTTTTTACGAACTGAAACAAGGGCTATCCTATCCGAGGTGTCGAGGACAACGTGTCGAGGACAACGTGTCTGGTGTATGTTACCGTACAGGGCCTAAAGGCTGGATGGACCAGCGCCTGTTTCGGGAGTACCTCACGGAGACGCGAGCAATGTCTGCTGAGCCTCATGACCGACAAAAGGCTATATTTCTGGATAATTGTTCGGGCCATCTAGAAGAATCCGAGCGTGCTGGCGAGCTCAAATGCCTGAACGCGCGACTACGATATCTCCCGCCAACCCGCTGACTCCTTCGTGATTGCGAAAATCAAAGACGTGTGGTCACGCATGTGGAATGACAAGAAGATCGAGCTTACTGAAGACCAAGAGTGGCAAAACAAGGTGAGAAAGATGGCAGCTACTCGGGGAAGCTGAAGAATCCAGGAAAGCGCTTCTTTTTGGAGTTAGCAGCCGCGGTAGTTAAAGAAGTCAACCAGAAGAGGGACAAAAATGGGATCAACTACGCTCGGAAGGCCATGATGTGATGTGGCTTATCGTTAGGAGTTGATGGGAGATGGTCTACAACTCAACTGTTCCCTCACCTCCAGGAGCTTATCATGAAATACCCAAAAGAGTTTGCAGGTGAAAGTCGAGATGTGGAGGATGCATCGTACTCCGACGAGGATACACCCGGTATGGAAGCTGAGGCTCAAGCGGAGAACGACCGAAACGAAGTAGATACTGCAGTGATTGATCAAGCACTTGTCTAGATAAGCCTCTAATTTGAGTAGCTTCATACCGGTAACTGCATAATATACTTGTTTTGAATATATGAACTTGGAAACGCAGACTAATTATGAAGTTCAAAATTAGTCAGAATTCAAAATTAGTCTGGCTGGCTTGATGCCAGACTAATTATTGTAAGCCGGAAAAAAATCAATGTTCAAAATTAGTCGGGGCCAGACTAATTACTGTAAGCACTGTACATGTATTGCAAATCTGTTGTAGTATACAACTTGTACACGTATCTTTCGGCGAAAGGTATTGTGATTCCCGTCTAAATTTGCCGAGTCGGGTCGGTTTCAAGAATCGCCCCATACAATTCCCTAGTCAATTTTGGAATCGCCGGAGCAGCCGAGGAGCCGCATGTCATGGCTACATTCGTACTTAAACGAGAAGGTATACAAAGCTGTAGTACTTGCGGGGTTGATTGGCTCACAATACCCACCGAAACGTCGACATGTGTCGTGACCTCTCTGTGGGTGCCACCCACTGGGTGGGTTCCTCAAGTGCCCCACTCAGTGGGTGGCGCCCACTTTGAGGAACCCCCATTTTAGCCTCCAGGTGGTGAATAGAATACATGTACTGTAGTACATCGCAGCTGTATTTTCTTGCAGTCGCGACAAGTTTGCGCTGCGAAATCTCAAGAGGCTATCCTTTGTGGCTGGAAAGACACTTGGTCGAAAGCTTTGCAGACAGAAGGACGGGCCACCGAAAAATGCCTGTCCAGCGTTAACGGTGTGCTGTCCTCGGTATTGTCCACTCGAGTCCGTGCTCCGAGGCCGAAATTCGTCTTTCCAGTGCCTTTCAACTCCCTCTTTCGCGTGAAGGATTTGGAGTGCTCGCAGATGTACATTGGATTGAACAGGTTGGGGCTGCGGGGGAGGGGATTCACTCGTGGACAGCCCTGCGATCGTCGACGCAAGCTGAGCCTCATCGGATCGCCTTTGCGGGCACGTCCAGTTTGGAACGCTATCCTGAATCCAATCTACCTGGCGGACAGCAAGACGGATTCAAGCCGAACTTTCGCCTGGGGCTTCGCAGCTTGGACGAGAAAGGCAAAACTTGGTTTCTCACTTTTCATTTTCCTCCCCGCCTCGCAAAGGATCAACCACCACCACATCACCGACCTACTCGACACAAGGCGATCTAATGTGGACAAGCTGGAGCATTGCGGGTGCGGTGGCGTCTCTATTGAGCACTCCCAGCGTGGTTGTGGCAGCCAACGACGACCCATACGACGCCCGAGCACAAGCCATCGTCGATAGATTCACGACGGCGCAGGTCGTCGGCCAGATGACCCAGGTCGACATCAGCACTGTCATGAACCCCGACGACAACACGCTGAATGAGGACTACGTGCGCGCCTACGCCCAGCAGTACGTCGGATCGTTCCTGAACACCATTTGGGACGAACCACTTGGTGACAAGTATGGATGGAACGCAACGGAGTGGCGTGGCATTGTGTCTCGTATCCAGGAGATCACCATGGAGGAGAACGGAGGTCACCCGATCATCTACGGTCTCGACTCGGTTCACGGCGCCAACTACGTGAGTGGTGCTGTTATGTTTGGCCAGCAGATCAACAGTGGGGCGAGCTTCAACCCCGACTTGGTTCACAAGGCAGGCCGCGTCACCGCTCGTGATACTCAGGCTGCAGGAATCCCGTGGGTCTTCGGACCCATTCTAGAGATCTCTCAGAACCCGCTCTGGTCTCGCACTTACGAGACGTTTAGTGAGGATCCGTACTTGGTTGCGGTCATGGGAGAGGCACTTGTCCGCGGTCTCCAGAGCTACAACCAAACGGCTGCCTGTATGAAGCACTTCATCGGATACTCGAAAACCCCAACTGGCCACGACCGCGACAACGTCATCATGGCGGACTTTGACTTGCTGAATTATTTCCTGCCACCGTTCAAAGCCGCAATCGAGGCCGGCGCCATGTCGACGATGGAGAACTACATCTCCATCAACGGAGACCCTGTGATCGCGAACCCTCGTATTCTGAACGATCTGCTCCGCTCCGACCTTGGATTTGACGGCCTCCTGGTCTCGGACTGGGCTGAGATCAACAACCTCAAAGACTGGCACCGCGTCGCTGAGACTTACGAGGACGCCGTCCGTTTGTCACTTACGCACACATCGCTCGACATGAGTATGGTGCCGAATGACACGTCCTTCATCAACTACACCGAGAGAATGCTGGAGAGCTACCCGCAGTATGAGGGCCGCTTGCGTGAGTCTGCGAAGCGCATCGTCAAGACAAAGGTGAAGCTTGGCCTGTACGACACACCTGTCCCGGGTGCGGAGTTTGAATTCCAAGTTGGTAATGATGAAGACAAGGCGGTGGCATTGGACCTGGCACGCGAGTCGATCGTGCTGCTGAAGAACAACGAGAGTGTTTTACCGTTGGCTAAGGAATCGTCTGTGTTTCTCACAGGCCATTCGGCTGACAACGTGGGTCACCAATGCGGTGGATGGAGCATTGCATGGCAAGGGTACTCAGGCAACGAGATGTTCCCGAACGGTATCTCGGTCCGCCAGGGCTTTGAGAACCTGGTCGGCAATGGCTCCTTCACGTACTTCAACGGTCTTTACGACAACGGTTCGTACTCCGAAGCTGATCTCGCTAAGGCTGTGGAGCTGGCCAGCCAGCACGAGTACACGATCGCCGTCATTGGCGAGAAGCAGTACACGGAGAAGCCTGGCGATATTGACGACCTGGCACTGCCTGCAGGTCAAATCGAATATGTGGAGGCTCTCGCAGCCACGGGCACGAAGGTCATTGTTGTCTTGTTCGAAGGCCGACCGCGTCTTCTAGGCTCTCTTCCGGACTCTGCTAGTGCCATTATTGATGGTTTATTGCCGTGTGAGCTGGGAGGCCAAGCGATGGCCGAAATCATCTATGGCGAGGTGAACCCGAGTGGAAGGCTCCCGATCACGTACCCCAAGGACCCGGCAAATGTTGCCATCCCTTACTACCATCGCGTGAACACGCAGTGCGCTTACGACCACTGCTGGATGCAGTGGGACTTCGGTGCCGGATTTAGCTACACTGAGTTCAACTACTCGGCTGTGACCTTAGATACGACCAAAATCACTCGCGCAGACGCGATCGTCACTGCTACGGTGACTGTCACGAACGTCGGCACTCGTGCTGGCAAGGAGACGGTCATGCTGTTCCTGACGCAGCCTTACCGAACGATCTCCGTCCCCGAAGTGAAAATGTTGAAGAAGTTCAAGAAGATCGAGCTGCAGGCGGGTGAGTCTCAGGAGGTGTCGTTTGCACTGACGGCGGATGATTGGAGCGTGTACGACCCGCAGATTGGCAGCGGCTTCAAGAAAGTCACGGAGGACAGTAACTATGTTGTGGCTATCAAGCCTGACACCTGGTGCAATGTGTACAAGAACATCACCAACCCGCTGTGCGCTGTGTTCACGATCGATACTGGACGCGACAACTTCGGCCTTCCTCCCCCGGTCGCGAATGTCACTACGAGCGCCCCTGTTATTGACGTCACAAGCCCTAGCACCACGGAACCGCCTGCGGGAGATGCTGGAGCTGGAACCGTTGAGGCGGCCAGCTATTAAGCCCCCACCGGCCTAACAGCTAGACTGGTTGAACTTCTGCCATGAAAACAGCCCCACTTTAGATCATGCCCCGCAAGCAATCTTTGAGAACGCATTGGAGAGAAGTGCGCAGTCTTTATGATTTGATCACGGACGGCGTTACCTTAATCATGCTCGAGAGCTTTCGGCAGACTGCATGTATAGTACGCACTAGGTAACGGAGTGCCAGCGCACCTGGTAAACAATCACCGATTCTCGATATCTCCCTGAATCCGCTCTGGACTCGCATTTCTTGCTTCGGTGTGTAAGCGCTTACTAGGCGCCTTGCTTGAGCACTTCAAGGCGGTAGATCGATACTAGGTACTGACGTGATCCCATCGATTTGAAGCTGGACCAGTACGGCTTGCACATCGAGCAAAACATTCTGGATACAGTACACAGTGCTGTATCGCTTCCCCGTTGTTGTCGACGAACGCCCATGGAAGTTCGATTCGAACGGGCGTCGCCTACTTGTGCGGCTTCAACACTCCATTCACCATGCCCAAAGCGAATCGAATCATCTCGTCTACTACTCAATCTCTCGGTGTCGAATTCGAATGGAGCGATATGGCGGCTTCCTTCTGATCGAACTGACCAAGTCGCTGCACCTGTGGATGGAGACTCCATCACTACCTCGCGATATGAAAGCGCCACATCACCTGATCCGGATGCAGCAGCAATGACAATGCGTCGGCGATGTGCGAGGCACACCAGACCTGGCGGTCGAGCGATGACATTCATCATTTCCCCATTTTCCTCGTGGAAAATAGGCGCTCGGAGGTCTCGATGATCGCGAATTGGCTTCTGACTGTGATACTGACGCTGCTGCAGCTCGCGCTCGCTAGCACGAGTGGATCCTCCGCCAGTGGCGGTGACAGCTTGGACGCGCAGGCGCAAACCATCGTGGATGGCTTCTCGACGGACCAAGTCATCGGCCAAATGTGCCAGTTCGACATCAGCATGGTGCTCAACGACGACAACTCGGTGAACGAGACTCTTGTGCGCCGGTACGCCAAGCTGGGAGTAGGGTCCTACTTGAACTCGCCCTTTGCAGGATGGAACGCGACCGGATGGCGGAACACGATCAAGGAGATCCAAACGTACCACATGGACGAAAATGGAGGACACCCGATGGTGTACGGACTCGACTCAGTGCATGGCGCTCAGTATGTGGACCAGGCAGTGTTGTTCCCTCAACAGATCAATGCAGGTGCAAGCTTCAATCCCGAATTGGCGCGCAAGATGGGCTACGTGACCGGACGTGACACGGTTGCTGCAGGGATTACTTGGGTGTTAGGACCAGTTCTCGACATCTCGTACAACCCCTTGTGGACGCGTACGTACGAGACCTTCGGCGAAGACCCGTACTTGGCTTCAGTGCTTGGCGCCGCCTACATCCGAGGAGTGCAGAACAAAAGCCATAGTGGAGCGTGCATGAAACACTTTATTGGATACTCGCAGACGACCACGGGTGTCGATCGTGAAGGCGTCACCATTTCGGACTATGACCTGCTGAACTACCACGTACCATCGTTCAAGGCTGGCATCGAGCACGGCGCCATGTCCACGATGGAGAACTATATCTCGATAAACGGTGTCCCCGTCGTCTCCAGCACCAAAATTTTGAACAACCTACTGCGCAATGACCTCGATTTCGACGGCGTTGTTGTCACCGATTGGGGTGAGGTGAACAACCTCCAAAGTTGGCACCGTGTAGTAAGCACGCAGCAAGCTGCGGTTGAACTGGTGATCGCCAACACCTCACTTGATATGAGCATGGTGCCATACAGTACGGACTTTATTGACCAAGTCAAATACGCGCTGTCCAACAACCCCGACTACGAAGCTCGTCTACGCTCTTCAGCTAAGCGTATCGTCAAGATGAAGCTTGAAATGGGCCTTTACGACACTCCGGTTCCCGGTGAGGATAATATCAATCTCGTTGGAAACGACGACGACTTGGAGGAGGCGTTGAACCTTGCGAGGGAGTCCATCGTGCTGCTCAAGAACGATGACAATCTTTTGCCGCTCACCAACGGCACTTCAGTTTTCCTGACGGGATTCTCTGTCGACGATATCGGCTACCAGTGCGGGGGCTGGAGTATTTATTGGCAGGGAACCTCTGGCAACGAGTATTTCGCGCATGGTACATCTGTGCGACAAGGTATTGAGAACCTGGTCAGCACCGACTCAGTTACGTATTTCAACGGACTCAGCGTCAACGGAACATACTCGGACGAAGATCTCTCAACAGCGACAGGATACGCCAGCAGCGCCGACGTGGTTATTGTCGCCATCGGTGAAGCGCCTTACGCTGAGAAATGGGGCGATATCGACGAGTTGACGCTGCCCTCAGGTCAGCTCGAGTATGTCCAGGCCCTCGCAAATACCGGCACAAAGGTAGTGCTGATCCTGTTTGAAGGGCGTCCAAGACTGCTGGGTTCACTACCTGACTCAGTGAGTGCCGTCGTGTGGGGTGGTCTGCCATGCGAACAAGGAGGTCAGGCTATGGCAGAAATCCTATTTGGTGAGGTAAATCCAAGCGGAAGGTTGCCTATCACGTATCCGAAGCACTCTGGGCATATCATGATACCATACCGCCATCGGGTAGACACCCAATGCAGCTACGGTGCCTGCGAAATGCAATGGGACTTTGGCGCTGGGTTGAGCTACACTAATTTTTCGTACTCAGACTTGAAGCTCAGCACGAACAAGATCACCAGCGACAAAGACACAGTTACAGCATCAGTGAAGGTGACGAACAACGGCACGATGGCTGGCAAGGAGACTGTCATGTTGTTCATGATCCAACCGTACCGGGTCATATCAGTTCCGGAAGTCAAGATGCTACGTAAGTTCGAGAAGATCGAGCTTGAGGCGGAAACCTCCACAACCGTCATGTTCACACTCACGGCTGATGACTGGAGCGTGTACAAACCTCAAATCGGCAGCGGCTTCAATCAGGTAGCCGAAAACGGCGAATTTGTCGTGGCCATTCATCCGGACACAGACTGCGATGTGTACAATGACGCCGGGATCACGAACGAACTGTGCGCGAACTTCACACTGGCGGCAACCTCCGCTACTGTCGGTGACAGTACCAGTTCTTCCGCGTCTATGGCGGAGATGGCGTGGTGGGCTACAGGGTTGATCTTAGTTGTCGGCTTAACACTAGCGTTAGCGTAATCGAAATCACTTCCGATTCACGGCAGATTCTATAATTCTCTGGATTTTTAATCCAGAGTACTAACGAGAACGCAGCTCGACGTAATTCGCAGTTCGAAGAACTGTCGTTAGGTTCCTTTGTTTGTTTGCATTTGGCAACATTCTGGCAACATGCAGCCTGATGTTGCAGGCTTCTACAATCGACTGACACGCTGATTTTCTGTGTTGCCGCATTGACGCTACGCATTGACGCTATGTTTGGAGGCATCTTTTCGCGCGAGTACATTATCGCCAAGCGAGTACATGTATATACATGGATGTTACCTGTGTCGTGCACCCTCCGCTGTATACTAGTACATACTGTACTTACTTATATAGCTTGCCAATCACCTATGCACGGGGCAGATGGTGCGGCTGCGAAGCAGTGCTCCTCTCGGTCGCTATCTCGCCCCCCAAAGCCTAGTATGACATAACCTATTTTATCGTACTCAAATTTCAGAGCTTCTTCATGCAACGCGCGACTTTGTATATAATATTTTATTGCAATCCCATGTCATTTCGATCCTGAGAACTGCGAACCCCCCGGGCGCGTCGTCCGGGAACCCTATAAACAAACAGCACTACCAGCCCAATACTAGACGATTGCGATTATTCTGGGATAGGAGCGAAGTGTATAGCCCAGCCCAACTAAGATTAATTGCATGGGACGTGAGCCGATATACCGTTGGGTACCGATATACCAGGGTCCTACCGGTGGCTAAACGGGGCCCCAAAAAGGTTTAATTGCGTGGGCAGTTGTACCGGCGGCTAAACGGGGCCCCCAAAGCGTGGGTGCATTTGCAATATCAAATGAATATCCTTTAGAAACAGAACCGTTGCAGCTGTTCACGTTAATGGGCGGAATCTGTACCGCGTAACCTGGGTCAACATTCGCGTAACCTTTCTACAGGACAAATTTCGGAAACCAGCAAACGGTAGTGATTTTTTTCTCCAATCAGCGTTACCATTAATCAGAGTTCTAGCGGTGTGGTGCGGTGCAGCGGACAATGGCGTTCAACGGATGGCAGTGCGGCAGGCAGACGGTGATGTAGACGGCGGCGCAGGAAGCAGCATGGCTGACGGCGGTGGTGTGTGGAACGGGCAGACTGTGTCGTGAGCTGGTGCGCTGGAGGCAGCGTTCCAAGAGGTACGTACGATCGCTTTCGCACGCGCCGGTGGGGCTCGGTAATGGATCATGAAGCTCAACGTCCTGGCTCTCGGTTCAATTCAAGCCGCCGGAAATTGCTATGGTATTCTAATGCTATGGTATTCTACTCTCCGTGTGATGTGTGGTATAGGTGTGGTGTACTCTGCTGTACTACGTAGGCTACTACGAAGGTGGTGCAGCAACTACACGGCGGCGGGCGAGATGGCGTG
>JAIKVD010000660.1:0-16420 GCA_024679075.1 Phytophthora uliginosa
TTGTGAGTGAGTACTTAGGCGTTAGTAACGCCTAAGTACTCACTCACAACCACGGCATCCACCCTTGGAACGTGCGACCGAGCAAGTCGGGCGCGGTGGCCAGGGCCAACAGCTCTTGCGCTTGCGCTAACGAACTCATCGCCGTCATCTCGTGGGTGCCATTCTCGCTGCTGCTCGCAGCGTCGACTAGCGCATGGAACTTGCTTAAGTGTTGCTTGAGGTGTGGATTCTGGGACAGCTCCTCCTTCAGCAATAGCCCAGGCGAGATGCCCTCCAACTTTCTCCGCGCGATCGCAATCTTGACGTCAGGCAGCCACGCTGTAGCAGCGGTGGCGCCAGCAGGGGTTGCACTCAACTTCTTGCTCGATCGAGACGCCCATGTGGGGGTGGGCTCCTCCACATCCTCCATGTCGACGTCACTGTCCTGCAGTGTTGACCGATCATCGTCTTCCGTTGCCTCAAACAGCGCCTTTTGGTGCGTCGTGGTAGACTGCTGCCAATCGAGCAGAGGTTCGTGAAGGAAAACGTTCATGACGCTTTCCACGACCTGTCGCTTCGTGCGTAGCGCTTTGAACACTGTCTGCATCTCTTGAGCTAGTAGATTTGCACCATCGTACGGCTGGAAAACAAAGTCCGTTTGCCTCGTGTACCGGAAGGGAATTAACTCGGGGACAGGGAGGACACTTGCGCCAGCGCCAAAACTCACACCAAAGTCAATTCCGATGACACGGCCGTTCGAGAGATCAAAGAGGAAGTTATCCAGATGGCGATCGCCGATTCCCAACACGTAAGAACAAGCGTTGAACACAGCCAGAGACTTCAGGAAATGATCTCGAACCAGCAAGAATGTCTCAAAATTGGATCCCAACCCCAGTAGTTGACGTCGCAATAGATCGCCTGGGATCATCGCCTGGACTTTTGCGAACTGTTCCACCACGTCTTTAGAGCGAGGAGCAACAACTTTTGCACTGAAGCTCGCGCCACGCTGTTTCAGGAGAAACGATTCGTACGCCTTAGCTGCCGTGGTGTTGAACAATTCCAGTTTCTGTCTCTTGTTGCTCCTGAGGTCTGTACAGCGATCATCGATTTGCAACTGTGACTCGATCACTCCTTTCAACGTCGACGTGCCATTAACCCACTCGAGAATACCGATCTCCTGAGTCATTGGGATCACGTCGTATGTAGTAAGAGAGAGCCTCTGATCACGGCACCGTGGGTCTGCTTGAAGAATTTGATTCATCACACCGAAGAGTTGCTCGATTCTTTGATCGAGGCGCAAGTCCTCGCCACCCTTAACAAGAAACGTGTAGTCTTTCTCATCACTGCAGTGAAGCGTCAACCTTTTCGGCAGCTGCTTCGAGGCCAGCACCCCTAACATCGAGTCAAAACTTAAGATTCGTACGTGTGCAGACGGATCTGGCGGGCCCCAATCTGTCACGGGAGAAATAATCAAGTACCATTGCGTGAGTGTGGTGGTATTTAACGTCAAACTCAATATGCAAACTTACATGCCGTGTACTGCCCCGGGAGTTCCAGCGAGCAGCTGGAATGGTCAAACTCCTCGAGCCATTCCGCAAAATCTCCGAGATGCGCCTTCATGTCTTTGGTGATACCGTACCTACCCGGGGTAACGCTAAAGTGGTTCATGATCCACTCCCGGGCAGTATTGACAGTTTTCGCAGTCATCTTGGTGCCACCTTCGCCCATTATCTTTTCAATGTCTCGCTTAGCTTTCCGGCTCCAGTCACGATTGTAGCGGCCGATCTGTGCTCCGAGCAATGGACGATCAGGCGAGAAGCAGTCTTTCCACAGGAGTTCTACTTTGTGCCGCGCATCTGCTGTTCGGTCGTCTTCTAAGAGTTTGGCGATCTCTCTTAGCCCCTCTTTTAACCGAATTTCTGGGTGGTGAATTCTGTGCAGCTCAAATAAAGTTAGTTTGTTACCATACTTCATTTGTACGAGAAGCGAGACGTACAAACGTAGGGCAGCGACGAATTTTTCCATCACTGGATTGGCGAGCAGAACCTCCAGGCGATGCAAATTCACTTTGAATGTATCCAAAGAGGACTTGCACGTAACCATAAAGTCATAGAAAAGTGCTACCGGGTATTTCTCGGCCATCTGCGAGAATAACAACCTAGGTGACAAAGAGAAGCACACATACGAAAGAGCTGGCTGAACGTACCTTTTCCAAGATCAAAACAAACGTTCCACCGATAGGTCCATTCAGCAAAGCCATTAGCTGGGCCGACCACTGCAGGCATGTCCAGAGTGGGACCTTCGCCAGGACATACTTCTCGAACTCAGCCACAATATCCGGGTAAGGCGCTATCACATCGCATATTTGAGGAAAATAGTGCCCGCATTCACGATCTCCAGCAGCCATTCCTCGTAGAACATTTTCAGCCAGGAGCTTTACCAAATCTTTTCTGTCGGCAAGCTTGCTGAGCTTCTCCATGTCCCGTTTGAAGAGCAGGTCGTTCAAAAACTCAATGAAAGTTAATCTGCACCGCAAAAAAGCAGCTGATGCTCCGTCTGCATTGATGCGCTCACAGGAAACCTTGAACATGTCGAGCGAGCGTGAGAAGTATTCTTCTTTCAGGCTGTCATCAACATCATTAATGGCGTAAAATGCTGCGGCGCTGGCGAATGCCTTCGCTTCCAAGTAGCCCATGGCCACTTGATCGCTTGTATTTGCAGTTTCCATCATGTTCATGATCTCTACGTTGTCAAACATTTTCGTAGCTGTTTCGTAGTACCTTGTGATTAGCTTTATCGAGGTTGGGTTCAAGCTATCCTTGCCGGATTGGTGCTCTTGGCGATCAACCAATTTCAGTACGTGTGAAACGAACACTTCAACCATTTGCACACTCAACTTTGGGAGCTGGTGGACATTGCACAGCTCGCGGTAGCTCTTAAGCATTTTGGATGCCAGAGCCAAAATATTGCATGATATCGCTGCATTAGCATATTGCAGCATCACATTGCTCTTGATCCCCAGAACAGCTAATCGCATTTCGTCCGATAAAGTGCCTTGGACTTGACCATAATCCAGCAGAAGGCCAGAGACAACGTTTTGAATCATGGTGTGTTGAGACCACAGAACCATGCCGTCCTCGCCTGTGGAAGGAGGTGATCTACTCCACGCTTTGATGAAACCCATCATATCAGCGTGCTTCTGCTTGCAAGACCTTTGGTAATCACCCTCGAAGCTGAACAGTACTTCATCAATCTCCACTATTGACGACAATGACTGCATTAGCTCCAAGCGAGAGGTTGACGCCATTGAACTAGTTTGTCTCCACGTTTTCAGGAAGGTGCTGTAAAAGTTCTCTACGCCCACACGAGCTTGGTTCTTGTCACCCACCAAAATGTACGCCATGCAAACTTCAACCGGAAATCTCGACTGAACAAGCCCGTGCTTCACCGAATCGTGTGTGGTGCTCTCAATAAAGCTGTGAAGCTCTTCCAATACTTTTGGACTGTCGCTTCGCTTAGCCTCCGCAAGGCCTAAGTAGGAACGCATGTAGTGTCCGACACCCTGCTCTAGATACGGCGCGCGCTGCTTCCACAGAAACTCGCTGTCCTTATTAGCCAAATCGGTAATCTCGTTGACCAGGGTGTCCCAATTGTTTAAAACTTCCAAGCAGTTAAATCGCTGCCAGCGGCATCGCGTGGCATCTGCCTGGATGGCAAGAGCGTTTTCACCGTCGAGAAATTCCATCTGTGAATTCAATATACTTTCAGCCTTCCTATACGACGCAATGGCAAGCGGGAGGTCCCCAGATAGTTGCGCTTGAAGGGCAAGCTTCGACTCGTCTGTTGTGCTACATGCCATTGACAGCGCGATTAAAAAGTTCCGCTTGTGCACTGTGTTCAACAGCTTGTGAAGTAGATCCCAACTTGTCACCCACTGGTGCGATCCCTGGTTCAGACCCTTATGCTGAATGCTATAAATCAACTGTTCTTCCAGTGTCAACTCACTGAGATGATACTTTCCGCTGGACAGACCGGCTTCGCCTATAGTATTTGCTGGAACGACCAGGTTTTCGCAAAGACTGGGGTTTCTGACAATACTAGCGAAGTAAGCGGATGTGATACATCCAACGTATACGGGGGATGCCTGGGAGAGGGTCAACGTCCTTTCGAGTCTCTCCGCTAGCTCAGGAGTGTTTCCGGACTGTTCAAACTGTGGGGTTCCCACAATCGATGAAAACAAAGCACCAAACACTAGAGTTGACGTTTCGACGTGGACCTCGCAGAGTGCTATGATGGGATCCACAATATCTTGCTGCGAAATCTGAATATCTGGAAACTCACCGACGCGGTACTTTCTTTTGATTGACACGCGTGCCTGACGCTCTTTCCGTTCTCGGGTTATCCGTGCTTCTTCTTGTTTCTTTTGTAGAGCATATTGGTCTTGAAAATGACGTTTTGACGCCTTCTTGTCATAATTCGACTGGGTTTTCACGGACGCAGTCTCTGTCATAGTATGCCGCTTAGAAAAACGTCTTCGCCCAGGTCGCTGCTGCAAAGCTTCCAGTTCTCCAAGGTTCTGGCTATAGCTTGGTGTTACTGGTGCTGCTGTATTTCACAGATGACAATCTTAGTTTGGAAACGTATCACCCTGTATGAAAGAAAACGAGGCGTGCTTACCTGACACCTGAGAATTGGAGGTAAATAACTGGGACTGCATCGCACTACCAATTGATCCACCAACCTGCGATGAACCAGCGTGTGTAGTATTACTCGTTTGCTGCGTTGCCCCTTGTCGGGCGCTGAATGTGTTAGCTTCCACTGAAAAAAGCGGTGTCATCGACTGCGTTGTCGACTCCCAAGTCGCATCAATGTTGGTTTCTGTGTATTCGCCACCCCCCAACGCACTTGGGAACAACGTTCGTTCAAATGCATCGCTCGCCTTCGACATTCCAACAAGTAAATTCGTCGCGTAAAGCACCCATTTTTCGTCGAATTGTTGGGAGTACAAAGAGCCGAAGATCGCGAGAAGCCGGTCACTACAGGACTTCATCATAAACTCGGAACTGTTCCAGTACTCAAATGCTTCCTTTCTGCGTACATCATCTGGGTCGCACAGTCCGCGGAGCAACGAAGCTTTCAGTCGAATCTTCACCTGAGGTGACACATCTTTTTCGTACAACTTCATGGCAACATTAAATAACAGCCCACGACATTCTGAAAACTCATGCGTTTCGTAATACCTCAGCATCTCAAGACCACCTTCGGATGCGTTTGCTATCAATCGTTCGATCTCGGGAATAGTCAAATAATTCAAAAGGCACGACACAGCTCGTAGAGTACTTTGTTGTACGCCAGCGTGCCGGTGTGCCACAAAGCGTCCAAGAACAGTCTGCACATGAGCATATATGTCCTTTGCAACATTCTCGTTCGCAGCTGCGTTAGTCAGAGATTCGGCCGCAAGCAAAGCCCAAGCATCCACTGGAACAGACTTTGACAGTACGAACGATAGACGTTGAAGCATAACTGAATCAATCATTTCGGGATGGTGCATCGACGCATTGCGTAATAGTGCCAGAAAGCGGCCAAAGTCTTCGTCATTATACGAGCCGATGATTAAGTTTTTCAACTTGTGCATGAACTCTTCGCCCTGCAAGTGATTTGCAGTCTGCAGGTAAAGCCCACCGACTTCGGCTGCCAGAGTATACAATGATGCTGTCTTGCTCTTCATCACCAGCAAAATTCCATCTTCAATTGTTTGTTCCTCACCCTCGGATGTTAATGTGTCTGCGAGTCCAACATTTAGCAATGCACTGACAGTTTGGAGGGCAGTAAACTGCTTTGAAGACTTCATTCTTCCATCGTCATCATCATCCGAGTATATGTACTTTGTCAGAAGGCTCAGCTCGATACTCACCAAATCCTTCCAAATTGCTAGCAACTCTGTTATCAACACCAGGTTATTGTCCCGAATTAGATTATTCCGATCTGGGCAGAGCTTGATTAGCTCGTTGATAAAACGGTCTGCTGTTGGCTTTGGAGTTGAGACCGCGATATTCTTCCAACTATCCAGCAACAGATTACAGCAATCACGCAAAAGATAGTTGAATTCGGGGACCTTTTGTGCACTAGTCGCGTCGAGAAGGGTTTCCATAACCGCAGGTAGCCATGACGATGCGTACATTCCGAATACGTCCGGGACATTCAGCACCACCTTGCCCAAGAACAAGCGCACATTCAGAGCAGTTGAAGGGTCGAAAATCACATCAAACATCTTCTTCATCCAGCCAGGCATTGCCTTTTCTCCCCATGTAGTACCAAAGTCTGATTTCATTTGCATCAGCACGCGCACCAGCGGAATCATGCAAGGGTGTCGATTGAATTCATCTAGTTCGATCTCAACGTTTTGATAATCAGCAGTGACTTGATCGATATCCAGAGGCACAGTCATTACAGATGCTCCCATTGTGTCTGCATCCACACTCAAGCTGCTTGCCGTAAAGAACTGCAACGCAGCGAGTCCATTTCGTTTTGCTTTTGAGTTTCCAGACACACTGGGATCAGCGTGCGCTTGAAGTGAAACCGCAGACAGGCTTGAAAGAGGTATCGTAGCAAACTTCTCCGTCTCCGCTGGTAGCTCGTAATTATGTGCCAGGTCTAGGACATTGCTCCAAAGTGCGGGCTGGAACAGAATTTGGTCGAAGAATTTCTCTTGCTTTTGTGTCCGTGACACGGCGGTGAGCAGACAGCTGTAGGCTGCACAACATGCCAAGCGAGTGAGTTCGTCGGTGTCTCCATATGCCTTGGTTACCACTTTGCTCGCACATTTGCACACTAGCATCGTAAATTCGCGGCCCTTGCCATTTTTGTGTCCCAGAAAAGCCGAATTAATATCGGTCCGAACAACCTCGGGATCCAGTAGCCGGTACAGGACCTCAACCAAAGAAAACGCCACGAACACGCCTATGCGCCTCCCTCCGGACGTTACCTCACCCGAAGTCGAAATTAGGGCTGCAAGCACGCCAATGATAGTTGACTTCTTCGTTGTGCTTTCCATCAAATAAAACCGTTGTAATGTGTCCCCACTTTGACACTCAATCAGAGGCGTAAACACTTCCTCTAGAAGTGTTTTCCGAATTGAAATTTCTAGCGCAGGATCCAGCAATACATCCAAGAGCTCTCCCAACTGTAGTTGTACTCTGTCGCTGCTATTTGAGCCGCCAGACTCCAGATTACCCGCTAGTGAGACCGAGAATCTTGCCAGCATCCGCTTGATTTCTGCACTGAAAAGGTGTTTATCTGTTTCCTTCAGACTTGGGTAAATAATTTTAAGGTACACAACTGAATTGCTTCGCTCAACTACACCCAATAGCTCTGCAAATAACAAGTGGAATACATCAAAATCCTTCGACCCACGAGAGACATCTGTCGAGACGATCGGAAACTCGTCAAAAACGAACGCCACGAGAGACTCTAAAATTGGAGCCTTTTGCTCGTCGGCAACCAAAACCGAAGTGGGTCCCATCAAAGACAACATCTGCAAAATTTCAGCTTTCACTAGGTAGCTGCACCCACGCTGCTTAAGTAGACAAATAATGGCATCGCGGATATCTGGGATCGGCCCAATGCGCACGGCCTCAACCAGATTTTCAGAGCATTGCTGGCACAGCTCCAAAAAATATCGGAGAACTCGCAGTAGTGAAAGTGTCCGCTGTGTATCCGCTTTGACAGCCTCCAAATTATTGATAAATTGCTTGATGTTCGCCACCAATGTTTTAGTGAACGCGTCCCACTCGGCCGACCTAGCTGAGTATACTTTGAAGCTTGTAACTTGATGCAGGACATCGGCCAAAGCATTGACGACGTAGTCAGTTGACAGTGACAATGAAACTAAGTCACTAGCGCACCGATTCCACACAGCAAGCGTAGGAATGAAGTGAATCACATCATTGCATACTGGACCATATACTCGTCGATCAGCAGGGTTCACGAATATGTCAATAATTCTCCAGCCGCACGCAGCTGCAGCCTTCAGTGCCATAATTGCCAGGGCGAGGTTGTCAGGCAAGCACTGCCCATATTGCATCGTTTTCTTCGCTACGAGCGCAAATGTTTCCGCGTGCTTGTCCACTACGGGAAAGCGTATGACGTGAGCACTTAAAATCTGTGAAACAAAAACGAAAGAAAGAGAAAACTTAGAACAAAAAAATTACGCTGGGCCACTTTCAAGCTAAATGCTACTTACCTTGCTCCCAAAGAAGGACAGTGACTGGATAGTACTTGCATGGTTGGCAAAACTTTCCCTGCTGTTGATGTCAGCAAGGCACGGTCGTAACGTGGATAGCAACATGTCCACCGTTTCCTGCATCTGATGGGCCCACTCTTGGCTCCGTACAACAACACCAGCGCAGAAATCTTCAATTTCATCAAATGAACTTGGATCAGCCGCCCAATCGTCAGCGCGATGCAGTAGTGTCTGGAGAAGTTTCTCAACCACAGCAGATCGAAACGTCTGATTATCCACATCAGCAACGTGGCGAAGTACCTCACTGCCACAGCTCATAAAAGACTTGATACAGCTGCATAGTGAAGCTAGCACCGATGCATACGCTGCAATCCAATGTGATGGCATCATTAAGTCCTCCCAAGGATTTCCCTGTCGTAAGAACCGCGCAATCGCCCATGACAGAATCTGCTGACAACTACGTTCATTTGTGTCTGCTGTTTTATCCGTGTGTTTTCGCTTCATGTTTTCTTGCCGTGAATCCAGCGAACCAAGCTTAAAGATGTTGTCGGCCTTGGTCCCTAGCAACTTGACACACCAAACGTAACTCTCGATGGATGCAGACAATTGTTCCAGCCACTCAACTGTCATGTCGGGTAGCGTATGAGCCAGTGAGCTCATCGGCGTCAGTACGGCTTTAACAGATTCGTTGCCGTGCGTTGACGCATAACGTTCAATCCATTCTGAGCTCGACTTGTCGACCAAAGCGCTAAAAGACATAAAAAGCTGCCGGCATAGACGTCGAAAGAGAATTTCGCGTGCACCAACCTGCTGAAATAGCCAAATAGTCGTTTGCTGAAGAATGTTATCTCCCTCCTTCATAGCGCCCTGTCGCGAGGTTGTGTTTCCTTTCAAAAAGAGTTGCGGAAACCGACATATCCCACGTTCAATCTTCATAACAGCTTTCGAAATTACATCTCGCGATACGTCGGTCTTGTTCTGAGCATCAGAATGGCACAAGCGCATGGCATAAAGAAGATTCTTCAGGCACGGCAAGGCAAATTCTGTCAACACTGCTCCATCTTCGTCATTTACGGATCGGAGGAAGTAGCTAATGGAGGCGGCGGCTCCACTACGCTGGACAGCACCAGGATGACGACACAACGAGAAAACTCTCTCGAAGATATCCTTGACCTTAGCCTGTGCCGACGTATCTTCGAGGGCCAGTGAGAGAAGACTCGCAATGCCCCGAGCAGACATCGTACGGACGGCAGTCTCCGGATCCGACAAACTACGTGTCAATTCGTCCAGCATGCTTGCGTATTCAAACGGAAATGTGTCGCTATTCGATGTTAGCCAACGAAGCAACTGGAAAAGCAGTGGCTCGAATAGTGATCTGCAAATCTTCTCTGGGTCTGTAGCTAAACGCAGAACACGGGAAAAAATCCCTCGCCAGAGATCGTAGAATATTGTTTTTTTTCCGGCTGCATGTGGATGTGTCGTTGTCTTACCGCATAAATAGCAAACCAAAGCATGGTAACCTTCACTTGCACTTGCTTTGATGCGTCGGACGGAACTATGGGCTGCCAAATCTCCAAGGTGCGAGATGATAGGATCCATCGTGAGTGACAATGGCACCTCACTAAGCTGAAGCTCCAACCGAAAGAATGGTGACGAAATATTTCCCATGCTACCACTAGAGTTGACAACCGAAGGAGGCTCGCTTATCAATAGCGATACTTTGCCGCCACACTTTCCCAAAAGTAGCAAGATACGGCGCTGCAGCTGAGCGAGGTCAGATTCTGCACTAGGATCGGTAGTCGGTCTACCCTTCCCGATGGTTTTCACCCAAGAGACGTCTTTGTCACTAAACCCGTCTTGGTCCAGATATGTTGAGAGCAGCGGCACGACTTCCGAAATTACTTCTTCCAGATTGCCTGGACAATGTTGTTGCCAACGTTCCAATGTTCCGATAGCGACAGTGGCAGCGGGAAGATAAGATCTACCGAGCTCCAAGATTGCCCGTACAATGCAAACCTGGGTTCTCAGGGCTACCAATCCTATTGGTGCCGCCAAAACAAACTCAGCACTCGTCAAAAGCAATTCATCCTGGTAAAAGCGCGCTTGAGCACAGATCCGTTGGAGGAATCGTGTAAGATCGCCACGAAAGCGAGCCTGGTGATCAGCGTCGTAGCCGTCGAAGTACGGCGGTGCATCGAAGTATTTTAGATCATCAATCGCCGTAACAAGAACTGTTGCAATTCGGTAAAAGCTTGAAACCAGCGGCAACTTTGAAGCCAGAACAAACACTTGATGCGTAAGAGGGGGGATCTGTTTCGCCATCAGCACAATACCATTAAACAGTATCCTCTTGTCGTTCATAATATGTTAGGGCGACGTACCCACGGGTGTAACAGCGACCTCGGTGCTTTTCCAAGAACCCTCTCGACAAACTCCGTCAGGTTGAGCATGATTGAGTGATCGCGTGGTACGATTGGCTATGGATCAACGAAAGCACAATTGGTTAGATCGAGGTACAAACACCGCAGTTTAGGCGAGCTTACCGTGTACCCACTAACATTTTTTCCGTTGTTCGTTGTTTGTAGATCAAACTGGTAGGAAAGATTGAGCTGACTAACGATGCCAACGACACTTTTAACTGTGGAATCGAAGAGAATCGCTTGCAAAGTTCTCCCGGCATTCATGGGCTCCTTCATGTCAACGTCATCGCTACATGAAGACGCCTTGATCGGTGAATCTGCCAGCGTTTTGGTGCGGCGACGAAGCAAGGCCAACCAGAATCCTTCGTAATCGTATAGAAGATTTGTCACCAACTCGCCCGTATCAGGGTGATAAATAACCTGTCGTGCATAAGCAAAGTCAGGACATTCCCCAATTAATCTTACTTCTCTAGTATGGTTGATCCTCACCGCTTGATCCGGGTCCGTCACGTTCGAAATGCTCAGCATTAGCGTGTGAAGTACAAATCGGTCAATGAGAGAATCTATAACGGACCACTTTGACAGCGCATCAAATACCACGATAACCGACTTGTGAACCATAACTTTTGACTTCCAAAGGCACTGAGGATATGCTGCCATCAAGTGACATAATATATCTCCAACGAACTTGACATAACCTTCATCAAGTGGAACATCACCACGCTTTACGACAGCAAAGCATGTGTCAAATGTCAATATTGAAAATATAACCTGACAGTATATACGCAACAAAAACCATACCTCTTGAATGAAGTGCCCAACGCATTGCACATATTGGGAAACAAGTGGCCATCTCCATGCTGTCGCCTTTGTGTCCAGTGCCAGTAGTGTCTCGCCAAACGTTTTTAGTTTCTCTTCAATCTTGCCGTAGCTTTTCGCACCAAGATATACGTAGATCGATCGAGCAAGCCACCCGAGACATTGAACTGCGAATGCCATCATCGATGTACCAGCGGAAGAATCACTCACAATCGGAAGGACTTCTTTCAGAATCTTGTTCAAGCACTTTTTCCGCGTGTCATCTTTTGTCTCCACCAAGTACACGTCCAAGGTTTGAAAAATTGCATTCGAGCACGAAAATGCATGCTCTTTGACCTGGCGCATTACGTTACGTCATAAGAGATAACCCAAGTGCTTCATCGAAGGGTAGATGTACAACGTACCTTTTTGTTCTCATTCATGCAGCAAAACTTCATGTACGTAAACCACACATGACCACTTGGACCAATGACTTGTTGAAACATGTGCGCGTGCTTCGCCAAAAAAATTTCAGATGAGTTTGTCACCTGGTAGCGTGAGAGGTTCCCGCTTACTGTCGTCGCAAAAACTGTCAGCAAATACCTATATCATGCCAGTTGCACACGTTAGCCAGCTCCGATCCACACACAAACACCCCACTCGCACAACTCACGAGTAAATTTTCTTGCGTAAACCCTCATCTCGCTTGTAGCGTTCAGGATCGCACTCGAGCAACCGAGCCAGCGCAAAGAGCAGTCCATTCACCATCATCATCTCGGGCGCATTGCTGGAGAACTGCTTCTCCAGTGCATCTTCACTCCAACTGAGCAACGGGGCTGCCGCGTTTTCCATTTCTTGCGGAAACTTCTCCACCAAATAGCTGATTACCTCCAGCATTTGTCCCTGCACGGCATACCAAGTGAGTTACTGCCAACCACAAAAAACAAAAGCTCAGAAGATTTCTACACGCACCTTAGCCGTCTGCGTGGCCTTGGAGAACTTGATATCATAAAACAACTTGTCCGCATAGGCTCTGGGCTCAATGTCTTCACTAGAAACTCGGTTTTCCGCGTACTTGAGCACATTGACGACCACCTACAAGCAACAACCCCAATAAAATTAATGTTCTCCTCCCCTCTCACTAGTTATTTATACATATGAAATATTATACTTCTAAGGCGTGGGCTTTGACGCGGTTGAACGGGTCGGCGCGCGCCGTCTGCTGGCAGGCCTTGTACGTGTCCACCACGTGCAGCTTGGTGAGTGCTCTGTGACCGCCGTAGGCCTTAAGGAAGGCCGCCAGCAGCTCCAGCACGTTGCCTCTGGCCGCGGAGATCTCCCTCTTGCGTGAATCGTCGGCGAAGTCGGCGCTGGCAGCCAGGAAGCGCAGCAGACTGGGCGGCTCCGCGCTCTGGAAGAGAAGGATGGTGCACTGCTGCGCCGAGGCCCGCGAGCGCGCCATGGCGTCCGCAATCTCCGTCTGCAGGTGGCCCAGCGTCTCCTCCACACTGTCCACGGCGTGCTGGTGGGCCAGGAAGGCCGCCAGCTCCTTCAGCCGCTCGCTTAGCTTGCTCGCCATCACTTTGCTTCAACTGGCAGAACGGCAAATGGCTATCTTTTCGTATTATTCAACTGGCGGAAGAATTATTATTGATATACTACCTCTGATACATGTATACTACTGTAGTAAGGTTGTAGATATTTGATACATGTATTGATTTACATGTATTTGATATAGATAATACTAGTACTACGTCGTATTGTAGTGGACAAATTCCTGTTTCCATGGTGATTTCCGCAAACATCGCAGCACAGCTAACGCCGTCTGGGCTCACCGATGACTGCGCGCGCGTTCAACGCTATCGCGAAGTCCTCAACTGCTCTATACAACTACTCACACTCACTTCGAGTACAGCATAGTTGAGGAACCCCGTCATCCTCGACTGCACTATACAACTGCTCAAAGTAAGTTTGAGCAGATGACGAAGCGCGTCAGTCCCAACTACTCAAACTCACTTTGAGTATAGCTCAGTTGAGGAACCACGTAATCCTCAACTGTGTTTTACTCAAAGTGAGAATAAAGCAGTTGAAGAACCACGTCAGCTTCGACTGCTCTATACAACTACTCAAACTCCTTTGAGTACAGCATAGTTAAGGAGCCCCGCAACTGTGTTCAAGTATAAAGCAGTTCAGGAACCGCGTCATCCTCAACTGCTCTGTACTCACCCTCAGTCCTCTTACGTTTCGAGGATGGCATTGGAAGGACCTCAACTGATCTATCTATAGTAATACTCGTCCCGCGCTCTTTTTTTGAGTACCAAGTACGAGCGATTCCTATGTCGGATGTGAGACGCACCGTCGTTCAGTATCTTCGATTCAGATACCTGTTCAAGGGTTGCCTTGGTGACCTAGAATGGAAGTAGTGCGCCTGTGATACGCCGGCCTACTACATCGTGTACAGGGCCTACGTGCTGGTCCTGACCAGTCAGTGCAGCAACGTGTTCGAGTGCAGCGGTATATTCGACGCCATGGTCAGTACGCCCGGCCCGACGGACGCCGAGACCACAAGCAGTCATAACCTAGCGTAGCTTGCCTAACTAAATCTTCATAGCACAGAGTTCTTTTCACATTCAAGTTACATATAACAAATCTCCATGCACTCGCACAACACTCGCGTTACCGCAACCAAACTTGCCTCTGCGTCAGTCACTCAGATTGTCTATATTTAGCTAATTTATTGGAGTCCGCCGCGTAATCTATTTATTGTTTGTACCCGTTTGGGAAACCCATTTGTATGGTTTGTACCCGTTTGTATGCATTCGCCCGACTATATCACGTTTGGTTTGTAACGGTAACAAGCGTCATTCAAAATTACACAGAAAAACGTCTTGTGTCGAATTCTCCAAAAACGACGAATTTTGTTCGACAATTTATCTCAACCAAGGCCGATCTCTTTTTATCGACGGTTTATCAACAGTAATGCCCGGCCAAGGCTGACCAGTAAGAGTTTATTGAAAGTTTTCACGCATGTGCTATGCAGAAAGCCTACGATTTGAGACCTTGTCTAGGGGCAGAATTCAGACCGAGCTGTGCTGGCACTTAGGTTTCATTCGAGCTGTGCTGGCACTTAGGTTTCATTCGAGCTGCACTATGTGCAATGTGCTTTTCACTTTAGCTCATACAGGTAACCTGATCACCCTGTTATAGTTTTCTTCCTCTCACACGCTCATCTAAATTAGCTCAGCGATTACAGAAAAACAACTCAAAAACTCTTGATTTGGCTCAAACGAAAAGAGGTTTCAGTTGTGTCACAATACACATACTGTACCTCCCCGTAGGAACTCTTCGTTTCTCCAGATTTCAAACGGGAGATACTAAAGCCCCGTGACAAGCTTACCAGAGACCCGTGACAAAAATACTAGAGACCCGTGACAGTACCAAGCGGGATCAGTTCTTGCAGAAGGACGAGTGTTGCCATGGGCAGTGGCGTACCGATACACACAAGGAGCACGCGCAATAAAGACGCGTTCCTCATAAACGCTTCGAGCGCTAGCAATCGGTGAACAGAGTACTTCCCACCGTGGTAGCTGACCTGCACTCGCTTCCAAGCCAGAAAAAGCCTTGAGCCCCACGTCACTACATAGCATAGCCTTCGTGGTGGTGGGGTGCCAGGTAATGCACTCAGTCACCTTGATCAAGGCTGGATGACTGTGAGTTTAACCAAATTCTATCAATTCTGGGCCAGACCACTCCAGCTTGCTACTTTTGAGTATTGGCGACATCCTTTTGATGAAGCAATGCATGTATTCCTTCTGGATTATATGATGTTCTTCCGAACTAAATACATATTACAGCAATGAGTGGTGCTCTTCGAGCCTCAATGGGCGCGAATCGGAGGCTGGCGCAACGACTCCAGCAGCTTCATTCACTTGTACCAGTGTGGGCCAAGCTCTAGAACCAGAGAATGATCTAGATGAACATACACCGCATCTACCTCGTACGTTCTCCAGCTACAGGGGACGTCTCCCCGGTCGCGCTGTACCGTGCCTCCAGCACCGCCGGGTTGTTCATCGGATCTTCATCGTCGACGGAAAGCGCACGAGAGCGCTTACTCGGTACGCTAAGAACCCAACTATTGCGGCTGTCTTCGTAGATCAGGAACAGAGCAAGCAGCAGCACCAGAACTGCCATGCCCAACAGCATCAGCATACCAGCGCGGTAGCTGCCCGTCTCGTCACGCAAGTACCCCACCAACAGGTTGCCGAATGTGGCGCCGATGGCGTCCGTGATCTCGACGATGCCAAACGCCGTGCCGAAGCTCTTGCGGCTCACCGAGTTGGGGATCGCAGCCATCAGGACCGTCGGCGTGAACGACAGACACACCGAGATCAGCAGCATCGACACCAACGGGTTGATGTCCGTGAAGATCATGAACACGTACGCCAGGACCGACAGGATGGCCGCGAGAATAATGAGCAGGATGCGTCCGCCGAACTGGTCGATAGCAAGGCCGACGAACGGCGCGAACACCACGAACAGGTGCGAGACGCTGCTCACGACGCCGGCCTTGACGACCGAGTAGTCGTACCGCTGGAAGAGGTAGCTGGCGCTCACGTTCTGGAACAGGTGGAAGACGTTGATGAAGTTGACGTGCAGCAAGGCGATGATCCAGAACATGCGCGAGAAGCTCTGCACGTTCTCGCACGAAATCCGCTTGGCGTGCGCGTGCGACTTGCGCCAGCGGTGCTTCTGGCGCTTCTTGTCGGCGTAGTCCTTGAGCCAGTGGAGACTCGGGTCCAGCGCTTCCTCGCTGATCACGCGGCTCTTGACGATGCGCTTCAGGTTCAGCGTGTAGTGGCACACCAGGATGCCGACGACGGCCGAGGCCACGCACACGAACACGCCGTACCACAAGGCCTGCACGTAGCCGCCGAAGTAGAGCGCGATGGGGGCCACCGTCGCCTTGGCCAGCATCTTGGAC
>JAIKVD010000661.1:0-16409 GCA_024679075.1 Phytophthora uliginosa
AAGTCGCCGCGAACTTCAACACTGCAGCACTGCCCCACCTCACTGAGCTCCTCAGCTGTTGCATGCGTAATGGTACCGAGCTCCGCAATGTCGGCATTCTGCTGCAAGCCCGCACCGAACCAGCCGTTCACCCTGACACCTCAATCAAGTTGAGGGGTCCTCTCCCGTTGGAAGTCCCGAGCACATGTACAAATCCACCGAGGCCGTCTTGTTCGGCTGCATGTATCGATCCAGCGAAAGTCGCTGCCGCCTCAACACCGACCGTGCCACCACTCTGTTCATTCTGCAATTCCCCGCCTGCCGCACAAGGTACGCTCGCACCAGCTCCCAAGCACAACAGCGTCCTCGCTTCCGCTTTACGCTTCACAATGGCTGCCGGCGTCGTGGTGAACGTCCACAACAACGACGATGACGTCCCGACCGAGGGCTCGCGCACCTACGCCATCGTCGTGTGCGTGTTCGCCGCTCTGGGTGGCCTCTTCTTCGGCTACGACCAAGGTGTGACCTCGGGCGTGCTCATCATGGACTCGTTCCTCTACGACTACTGCGTCGGGTGGCACAACTTCACGTACGAGCAGTGCATCGCCTCCACGTCCGATCTCCCCAGTGAGTGGACGACCTTCACGGTCTGGTACAACATGGCGTACAACCTGGGCTGCCTCGGCGGCGCCTTCGTTGGCGGCATCGTGGCCGACAAGCTGGGTCGCCGCTGGACCATCTTCACGGCTGGCCTGCTCTTCTGCATCGGCACGTCGTGGGTCTGCTTTAACAAGGCGCAGGAGCACGACCTCATGTACATCGCCCGCATCATCCAGGGCTTCGGCGTCGGCAACTCGTCCTTCTCGCTGCCGCTGTTCGGTGCGGAGATGGCCCCCAAGGAGCTGCGCGGCCTGCTCTCCGGCTTCATGCAGATGACGGTCGTCACGGGTCTCTTCCTGGCCAACGCGGTGAACATCATCGTGGAGAACCGCGACAACGGCTGGCGCACGACCAACGGCGTGGCCATGGCGGCGCCGATCGTGGTCATGCTCGGCATCTTCTTCGTGCCCGAGAGTCCTCGCTGGACGTACCTCCACAAGGGCAAGGAGGAGGCGGAGCGCGTGCTCAAGCGTCTCCGTCAGACCGACAACGTGGGCCACGAGCTGGAGGTGATCGGCGACCAGGTCGCATGCTCAAGCGTCTCCGTCAGACCGACAACGTGGGCCACGAGCTGGAGGTGATCGGCGACCAGGTCGCGGAGGAACTTGCTGCTCAGAAGGGCCTCGCCGAGCTGCTCGAGCCATCCATCCTCAAGCGCGTGGCCATTGCTATGATGCTGCAGGTGCTGCAGCAGGCCACGGGTATCAACCCCATCTTTAGCTACGGCGCGCTGATCTTTAAGGACATCACCAACGCCGGTATTTACTCGGCCTTCTTCCTCTCAGGCGTCAACTTCCTCAGCACCATCCCGGCCATGCGCTGGGTGGACACGTTCGGCCGTCGCCAGCTTCTGCTCATCGGTGCCGTCGGCATGGTCATTGGTCACCTGTTCGCTGCCATCTTGTTCACGGCTATCTGCAACGGCAACGTCGACAACGCGGGTTGCCCCAATGTCGGCGGCTGGTTCATCGCCGTGGGCACGGCCTTCTTCGTGTTCAACTTCGCCATCTCGTGGGGTCCCGTGTGCTGGATCTACCCGGCCGAGATCTTCCCGTTGGGCGTGCGCGCGCCGGCCGTGGCGTTGTCGACGGCGGCCAACTGGGCCATGGGCGCCGTCATGACGGAAGTGGTCAAGCTCTTCCCGCACCTGAACATCAACGGCGTCTTCTTCCTGTTCGCACAACTGGGCCATGGGCGCCGTCATGACGGAAGTGGTCAAGCTCTTCCCGCACCTGAACATCAACGGCGTCTTCTTCCTGTTCGCGGGTCTGTGCTGCATCTGCGGCGTGTTCGTGTACTTCTTCTGCCCGGAGACGAAGGGCATGATGCTGGAGGACATCGAGGCGCTGTTCCAAAGCAGCAAGCAGCCCAAGTCGCCTGCGTTCGTGGAGATCAAGTCTCCGCAGCAGCCGCTGGCGTAAGTTAGGTAGGCATTTTTGCTGTAGGCTCGGTCGTGTTTCCGTACCCTCTGTAGTTGTCCGTTCTGGGTATGGCCTAGCGTTTCCTCCTTTTTCCTTGTCAGCATTCTGAATTCAATTATTCACGTACGATAGCTTTTGCACTCATTGGCAATGAGTCATTGCACTCGTATTGCACTTGTTGCTGTTCCGTATTTTTTGCAGATGGTTTTTGTGCACTTCAAGGACTAAATTGGATGACGAACACCGAGAAAAGGTCCGGCTGGACTAAAATCTCTTTACTACAGTACAATAGTATTGCACACACCGCGTACAGTATTTGATGATGTCTTACCATCCACACTAGTTAGCTACTCTCGCAAGCACCCCGTCGCCTCAGTCGTCGCTATATTAGTCGTTAGCTCCGTACATCAGACCGGTGTACCCTGCTGTTGCTCTCACTTCTCTGCTAGGCCGCAGATTCACTACTGCCTGCCGCTTTCCTTCGTCTTGCGATCTTCCGTCGCACGGTCTTCAACCAGCAACTGCAACGTTTCGCCAGGAGATCGCTGCCTGCTGTTGCCTTCGCCCGTCTTGTTCAATAGATCTGGGTTGCTCGTTCGGGGGACAGACGCATCCCCGACCCTCTGCCGGTCTCTCTGCTCTGCTGCCCCGCCGCTCTCCGTCAGTCCTTCGTGTCCGTGGGCACAGGGGTGGAGGAGAACACGCCCAAAAGATTACATCCTCTTACTCTCTTCCCCTAGTGCCCGAATCATCCTCGATTCGTCCTGCCGCTTGCTGTCCGTCAAGCTGCTCCGCTGCTGTCGTGGTCCTTAGCGTATGTGCGCTGTCGTTGTTTGCCATGGGTGCGCTGCCTTCGTCTCGCTGTGCTTACCTTCTGCTTGCTCGCTGCACACTCGTCCCTCTCGCCATAATTGCTCGTAATCTCGCTGGTTAATCCAGAGCCTCTCAGGTACTCCTGCGTCAGGTCGATCACCCAGACGTTGTACTTCGAGCTCCAAAGTGTAACGCCATGTACGTGTCCGGTATCTTCGGCGTCGGTGCTCCACCACGGCTTCCCCGGGCTGAATTCGTGCAAGTCGTGGTTGGCGGTTGCTCGGTTTGCTCTGGGGCTGTCGCCCCTTCCTCAGCAGCTATTTCTACCGCCTCTGCGACAGAGGCGCTTGGCGTTATGGCGCCGCTTGTTGTCGTTGCTGCGCCGATCACCACAGCAGCCTCTATGGCATCCGGGCTATTCTCGTCGGCGCGTCTCGGTCACTACGCCATCCTCATCCGCTGAGTCAAGATCTGCGACCGCCCTTGCTTCTTCTCGCAGGTCTGCTGCGATGTCCTTGGCCATCTGATCTAAGAGGTGCGTCGGGTAGAAGTAGCTGAGCAGAAAGGAGCAATGCGTGACTAACTTCTTTCCTGACTCCAACATTTGTATCAGGTAGTTGTCGTAGCCCAAGGCTTCAATGATCTTGCCTGGGCCACGCCACCTGTGCCCAAACTTCGCGATGCCGGGTCCTCGTGCAGGTCGATACAGCCAGATAAGCTGTCCGGGCCAGAATTCACCGTGATTCCGTCGTTCCTCTGGTTGTAATATATTGCTTGACGGGCTTGCTCCTTCTGCAAAGCTACAGCGGCTAACTCTCGTGCCTTTGTCAAGTCCTGTATCAGGACCACTCCTGCAGCGTGCTGTGCAGGTGCGCCAATCGACTCCGTCTCAGGAGCTCCACCGGCGTTCGTAGCTTCTTCCCCATCATCAACTCGTTTGCCATGTGTCGAGTGTCTCGACGAGTTGCAGGCGTACAGCGCGCTCGGTAAGAAGTCGTCCCAATCATCTTGACCTTCATCCACGTAGAGGCTCACTATGTCCTTCCAGGTTCGATGAAATCTCCCCACGAGCTCTTACAACTCCGGTATGTATGGCACGGGGGTCGACTGCTTGACCTGCATCAACTCCAACAACTCAGCAGTAGCCTTGCTGCCGAACTCCATCGCGCCGTTCATCATGATCTCGCGCATGGGTCCGTACACGAATACCACTTTGTCCATCAAGAATCGAGCAATTGCCTTCGCAGTGTGCTCACTCACTGCTGCTACCACTGCGTATATTCCACGGCCGCGATCACATATCTGTTGCCCCATGTAGTCACAGAGTCACATCGATAGCCCATCTGTCGCACACGTCTCCAGTTCTCACGCTGTGCAGCGGTGGGACTACTGCTTTCGGTCTTGCCTTCCTGGACCCGCACTCCTGGCAGGCTGCTACCCAACTCTGCGCCGCCTCATGCATGCGCGGCCACCAGTACATGCGCTGCAGCCGTTCATACGTAGGTGGGCCTGGAAGATGACCCGCCCAGATGCTGTCGTGGGCCTCCTTGAATGCGAGGGTCCAGTAAATTACTTGTTAGATAGTTCCGTCGCCGCCTTCTAGCTTTGCGCGTACTAGTCCGTCGTCGTCAGGGTACACACGCTGACCGCGATATGCACCCTTCCGTAGCAGTGACTGCATCATCACTGACTTGCCCTGCTCGCACTTGATGTCCTCGTCCGTGAACGGCACCACTTCCAGCTCTGCAGCTTCGACACGATGTACTACTGCAGCTTGGATCGCACTCCGCGATGCACTGTAAACGTCCGCCTCTATGCTGTCGCTGGACACCTCCGGCTTCGGCCCGTGCGTGGGATCCACCACATACATTACCGTAGCTGGCGCAACTTCCTCCTTAGTCGCCGGCTGCTCGTCCTGCAGACCTATTGCGGGGTCATCTGCTGGCCGATCGCCATCATCTGCCCTTCCATCGGTCGCTGGCACTGGCCTTCGCGACAGGGCATCCGCGACGTGATTCTCCTTGCCAGGTCGGTATTGTGGGTTCTACTCGAAATTGGACAGGGCGGTTGGTTGAATCAACCGCCCGCCAATCGATCTCCCTTTGTAATTGCATTAAATATGCATTATCATAGTGGTTTTCAAAAGGTTGAAGTGCATGTGCATGGGTTTTGTCCAATCGGAATTGCTTAGTATACTATCGGAATTGGTTAGTATACTATGGTGATGTCCAATAGGAATTGGTTAGTATACTATGCCGATGTTTTTGTCCAATCGGAATGTATAGGTCGATTTGCTGGAGACGTCACCAATCGCCCAAGATATCCAAATATAGCTGGAAATCACAATACTGGATATTAAAGTCGTATTCCTGCAACGTCAAGGCGCCCTGCTGGTTCCTTGGCCGTCGTCAGCCATTTCAATGTTATATGAGCCGTCACTATGGCGAATCTACGCCCGTAGAGATGCGGGCGAAAGAGTCGCACAGACCACACAACTGCAAGACATTCAAGTTCAGAGATGCTGTGTCGGACTGTTCACCTTCGACGCATAGGCGAACGGCTGATCGCCGTTCTCTTTGTCCTGAGAGAGCACTGCCCCCAATCCTGTCTTAGATGCATCAGTCGTCAGCTTGAACGGTAGTCGGTAGTCAGGGTCTATCAGGCGCTCTATCATGGATCCTCCAACACCATACAAGGCCAGACCTGGAACGCCCTGGCGGATCAAGCTCAGCTTGATGCTGAACACCATTCCTTCGGCGTGGTTGTGCTATTGTCCATGCCACTTTGATTCGAGAGAGCGAAAAGTGGTCTGCAGGCGTCTGACTTCGGCTTCACCGAGTCTAACATACGCCCGCTCTAGTACCATGGGGTTCTCTCGTGGCCCTAGGATTCGTCTTGGCCTAGTCTACGCAGCTCCCCGCTGGATCTTCGGATCATGGCAGCCCATTCGTCCAACATTTCACCCCCGCCCCCATGGTTGATTTCCCGGCGGTGCAGACGACGGGGAATCTGTCTTTCCGGATCTTCGAGGCAAAGTTATACCCGTACAGCTCGAGCGCCAGTCATTATGGGCGACGACCTAGCGACAGGCCGAAGAGGGGCATCCCGCCATCTCATTGTTTGTTTTAGTCTAAAGCTAATAACCGTCGACCCACAGCTATCCCATCTTCGTCTGCGCAATACTACTACTTGAAACCAGAGTCCCTGGACACACCTGGGCTCGCCTACGGAACTGGCCAAGGCACGGGAGACGAAGGAATTGAGGTGCATCGACTTGCAAGTGGCCGCTGGACACCATACAACAACGCGAACTTGCAGCTATCAAGTTAAGAACATTCGCAAAGGCCAAGACGAGAATCGCTACCTCGTTCTGGACATTGGTCTCGTCGCGATATTGGATGGTGTCTTTTGCAGCCCGTTTGGGGCTGTCCCGAAGTGCGATATGCCGCTTAGTGCTGACGCGCGGGTTATCCATGACCTCTCCTTCCCCAAGGCCGATAGCATTAACGAGTTCACCGTTCCCGCCTCCGATATTGACATCCGTTATGACGGTGCCCAAGCTATTGCGTATCGCATTGAGGAGGTGGAACGTGAATTTCCTGGCCTGGCGCGCCTGATGCCCGTCGATGAGAGCGGCGCATTCAGGCATTTGCAGATCATTGCGGAAAATTTGCAGGCACGATTCCGGAACTTGGTGTCCTCGTGATTGACTTGTGCTGCCCTTTCGGGCGGCGGAACTCACCCGCTTCGTATGCCATCGCGGGTGGCGCGATAAACCATTTGTACGTCTCATCGCGGCCGACATGGCCATCTCAGCCGCATGCTGGAGCCGCAACCTTCGACGGTAAGGTGTGGTGTGACGATCACAACTGTGTGGAACCAGAAATTGGCACACGGCTGACTGAGGCGGCGGCGGCACTCCGCGCTGCCATGGTTGGTATCCTGGGCCCGGCAGCCTGTAATGAAGACAAATTCACTGAATGGTGCGTCCAAGGCTCCGCCCTTGGTTTGGATTGGAACCTTCAGCGTCGCACAGTGTCAATGCCCGCGGCAAAGATAGAGAAAGCTCGTGGTCGTGTTCAAGAACTGATCGATCGGCCGCGTGCATCGAAAGCGCAGCTTAACCGGCTCCTGGGTTCGTTGCGTCATGTAGCTCCGTTCTTCCAGCGCCTGGCTGCTACTCAGCGTAGCACTCCGGCATTCGGCTCGTTTCCGCTTCCGGTCGCCGCCTGTGACGACCTTCGCTGGTTCTTAGCAATCCTCTCCGCTACACATCTGAATGCCATCCCGTTCGCACGATTTACCCGCTCGCAACAACCGGATGTTGAAGTGCTCATGGATGCCAGTGACTCAGATCTGTGTGCGCTTTACCCGGCCCGACGCCAGTACATTCAGGTGCGATTTGATGCAGCGGAGCGTACAGAGATACGGGTGCAAAAGACTGGCCTCGCTTACACGTTCGGCATCAATATCCGGAAATTGATGAGTGCCGTATTTGCCGCCCTCACGTGGGGGCACATCTGGGCGGGTGGCCCGGCCTACCCAGAGGTTCACGTTCGCCTCCACATCGGTAATACGTCTGCCGTGGCGTGGACCAACAAGCGGGCATCACGTAACCCATTTGCGCAGATGTTACTTCGGATTGTTTTTGGCACTCCACGAAGCGCGCCACCATTTTTGCCTGTCGGCGGATCACATTCCGGGTGTGGACAATGTCATGGCAGATGCCGGCAGCCGTGTCTGGAAGTCGCAGGTAAAGGCCGATGAGTTTACTAATTTTTGTGTGGGTTGGTCGCAGGTTACAATCCCTCCGAGCTCGCGAAAACTCTCGCAGGTTTGGGCGCGTTACTCCAAACAGGAGCTCTAGCTTCGTCGTCTCAAAAGGCTTACTCTCGGTCGTGGCGCCAGTGGGTGACTTCCAAAAATCACACATGCAGAAACATTTGTGCGCGCACAAGTCCGACACAAGCGATGTCGCAAACCTCGCACAAACTCGACACAAGCGATACTCTGACGTAAAACCAGTCTGAGCAAACTTGCGTCAGCGTACATTCGTCGCAGCTCAAACTTGAACCAACAATAAAGCCTGACATCAGTTTCGAAGACGCTGTCGTCCAGTTATATTCTCAGACGCCAAGGACGTCCTCTACCTCAATCCACGCTGTTACCAGCGTCTCGTCAACATCACGTCGCTGCCGCCAGACCACCAGCGACACCTCATTTGACTGCTACTGGCAGAGCAGATCTTACTCCGACGCAGTTGGCGCAGTTTCCAAGCGGTTTGCCAAAGTCTACCGCCAACCAGCAAACCGGTAGTGCAATTACCTATTTGAGCCAAACCGCTCAACGACGTATTCGCTTGGACAAAATGTTGGCCAAGGTGGCATCATAATCTTCATCGTCGGCGGGAGGGACTGATCCTAGCCTGATCGGTGTATTGATGATGATGGATGAGTGTCAAGCAGCTCGTGAAGCTGAGCTTCGGCGAGAACGTGAGGAGCGAGAAGCAGCGCGTGAGGAACGGGAGCGTCGGGGTCGTCACAACTTTCCTGGGTCGTGGAACGACGGCGAAATGAGCCGTCGACTACAAGCACGTCTTGCTGACGGTGCACGGACGCTTTCGTCCGGATGCTGCGAAACGGATTCTGCTTTTCCGTGAGCAACGAAATGACTGGCAAGACCATCACGCCTCTGAAGGACGGTGATTTAGAGAAGGCGAGCCCACCATGCAGGGCTGAGCTTATAGTGATGAGCAATGCAATTACAGCAATCCGACAAGCTGCCGAGTGGGGAATGGGGTGCGCCTCGAAGGTTTACAGGCAGTTGTTATTGCCACTAGCTTTTGACCCCGATCGGCGACGCGTTCGTCTCGAAAACAGCTATCGTTTGTACAATCTCCGTGTTCGAACTACAGGCATCAGTCAGATTAGAAGTGTTTATATGTCTTAGAACAGAACAATGTGCGTGTCGGTTTTGTTCACTCCACGCGAATACAAGCTAACATTGTGGCTGCTCTGATTGAAAAATACATTGTGCTTTACGATTGTAGAAGTTACTTACAACCTCCCTAACTACTTCGAATCGCACTTGTTCATGCATACATGTACTGGATCTCACTACGGCGAAGGTCTAATCGACGAATTCGTGGAACCCGTAGTACCCACCTTGCCGAACTACATGTCGGAGTCGTTCTTGGCCGATTGAGCATCACCAACATCATCATCTGCTGGTTTTGAGCGTCACGAGCACTTTGACCGTGCGCCTTCTCCAGTCGGAATTAAATTAAAGTCCCGTCGAATCCGTAGCACAACACTCCAGTAACTTTAACAGCGTGCAACCAACCTGAAGCAGCATACGTCGATTAGTGTTGAGATGACCCAGTTCGTGCAATAACACCAGTACTCACCATTGAAATACGCGTTCTGTAAGTCACTTGCGGTAGGAGCGCGAACAGCATAGTTCTCGCCGTCGGCGGCGCAAAAACACCCGTGAATGAGCGGTTCTTTGAGCGTGACACTTACAGCCCACGCTTTTGCTCACCGAACAATGGCCAACTGATCCTAGCTGCAGGAACCTCACGAAGAGCATTTCCTAGTGCCTTCTCAGCACTCTTAAGAACGCGAGACAGCGTAGCTGGTGGCACACCGAACAGCTCACATAATGTTTTTGCCTCCACTGCCGCAGTGTAAAAATGAAGAAGGCAGGCTAAAACATTGTTCTTGTTCTGGAGTCTCGGAGGCCGTCCACGCTTTCCGGGACCGCTTTTCACCTCGAAGTGGCGTGAAAATGCAGCCAGCAATACGTTAAACTCCCGAACCGGAAGCGATACTGTTACCATAAATGCACTGCCATCTTGTCTTGCAAACATAACGGACCATGGACTTTGCGAAGGTGAAACGAGCACGCTAGCGGTGAGGTAGTTGCGCTCACGCATCGTTAAGCGAATGCGCAACAGATCTATCATCTTCTTCGCTCGGAGCTTCTTCTGATGATACTCTTGTCGCCTGCGCGATAAATCGAGTACAGTGATGACTTGGAAGTAGCGACCCATTCCAGTGGGTTGTTGCTGCTGCTGGAAAAGCTAGACTAGTAGAAATGTGGCAAGCTAGCCTTTCTATCCCGCATCTTTGTTTCATTTGTGGAAGGCAGGTCGCGCACAAGTTCAACACAAATTTTGCACAAGCAGTGAAGCAAACTGCTCACAAATTTCTGGTTGTGCGCCAGTTGGACTGTCGTCTGTGATATTTTTGGAAGTCACCCAGTGGCTATCCGGGTGTCGATTTATGCAGTATTCACAGTGGCTCCCTCGTGGACCGACTGCTGCGTCTACTGCGCAGCTTGGTGGATTCGCGGTCTACCTGTGGAAATTCGGCATGAACCGCCGCCAACTCGGCAACTCGTACGGTACAATCTGCTCCAAGTTGTGCGCAGTTTGTTGGCGACACCGATTCGAGCGTGGGTATGACCCCGCTGTGACCGCCCAACATGCGCTGCTGCTCCGTGGTATTCGCCGGTTCACCAGCCCCGTACTCAAGAAGCAACCTATCTCGCCTAGCATACTCCGGCGGATCCATAACGGTTTGGATATCCGCATGCATAACCACCAACTGTTGTGGGTGGTTTACTGCTCGCGTACTTCTTTTTACTTCGTTGGTCAGCATTGGCAAACAGTATTATCCGTACGTCCTCCGACTGGGAGATACACAGTTTGCGACAACAACGGCCAACCAGCCAAGCCGCGTTACGCAACTATCGTCGGCATCCTCCTGCGGGGCGCCAAGAACAATCAATTTGAACGGGAGGAATTTCGGTTCCAGCATGGTTCGGGTGATAGATTGCTGTGTCCAGGGCTTGCCGCTCGGTGGATTAAGAAAGCGGCGAAACGAATGGGAACAAGGCCTGATGAACCGGCTTTACAGGTGGGCAATTCCGGTGGAGAGTCATCCGGTCAAGTCGCGAGGGTAATCAAGGCAGCGGCCACCAAGGCTGGACTTGATGCTGCCCGATTCTCGACTCACTCCGTGCGTATCGGAGGTGCCACGAAGCTGCTGAACTCCGGAGTGGATCGGCTCGTGATCAAAGTGCTCGGGCGTTGGCTACCCTCGGGTTTCGAGAATTATCCCGTCCTGACATGGGAAGATACCACCGGATTGTCCAAGCTGATGTGCCAGTGATCGGCGTGAAGAAATTCTATGTGGGGCGCCTCCACGCCACTCACAGGCAGTTAAGTAATACACTATTCTTTAGCCCCACCGAGATGATCCTTGGAAATGGTATATTATCCAGCGGTGCAGACGACGGGGAATCTGTCTTTCCGGATCTTCGAGGCAAGTTTATACCCGTAACTAAATTTCAGAGCTTCTCCGGGCGCCAGCACGGCCTTGTAACGGATTTCACCAAATACAAGACCGGTAGGTATTAGAATCCCGGTCGGTTTTCATCTTTGGCTTCAGTAAATAAAAGACCTTCGAAATAAAAGACCGGTCCACTAATGATACTTTGTGAGAAAATGAGGCATATCGCATCCTCGTTCGTCCTCAACCTCGGCTCTTCTCGCAGAGCAGGTTAACTGAAGCTAGACGAAGCTCAGTGTTCTGGCAAGTAAGCGCTACTCGATCAGCATGTGGAAGAAGAAAGGAAGTCGTCGGCTGGATCAGAGGGTGACGGAGTCACCTCTCGTGCAACTGTGCTTTCGGCTGGAACCTCGACCCCGCTCTAGCTCGGCGCTGGTGGTGACAACGAAAGGAGTTATGCTAGGCGAGACCGACGTAGATGAGAGTCTCTGGAGGAGGAAGAAAACCAGAGTCTGGGAATTGGAGGACCTCCTCCATCGTACTGCGCCGCCCTAAGCAGGAGAAAGCCACTCGGGAATGGATCGCCAGCCAAGCTCTCCAGCTCTATAGCGATATCCAACCCGCCTATTCAAGGCCTCGCCGAAAAGTTGAGCTAGACAAATTTCTAGATATGTGCATTTTTTTCCTTGAAGCGTATGTTGAGACCCTCAGTCTCGAGATGCGTAAAATACAAGTCCTTACCCGATTATAAGAGCATCTCCAACGGTATGCGTATTGCAAATTTGATTAGCCGTAGTGAATAGGAAATTGGCACTCGGTGAGTTTCATAAATAGGTCACTCCTTGCGTAATATGATCGCTACCTCCAACGGTCGTATTGCATCGTGGCTATTTGCAGCGTTGGAACAGCGTGCATAGGAGAACTCGAGAACAAGAGAGCAATGAACATGATAGGTACAAGCGCGCTTAGTTCTGCTGCCTCGTTGAACTACATAAGACGAAGAAGAAGGTCACGCAAGAAGCATGGTGGTTCAAGGCCTGGACGAAGTGCAAATGTAGTCCGTGACCATGTTGCTGCGTATGAGCGGTTCAAAACGATGTACTTTGGAGAGAGGCCCGTGTATACTGATGAGCAATTTCGTCGTCGTTTTGGAATAAGCAAAAGTTTATTTGTTGATATCTTAGAAGCTGTCGGTAAGGATGATGCTTACTTCACGTGGAGGATGGATTGCACAGGAAAACTTGGAGTCCATCCAGCACTCAAGGTATCAGCAGCTCTGAGAATGCTAGCGTATGGTTGTGCAGCAGATTCGCTAGATGAGGTTCTCTGGATTGGTGAATCAACAGTGCATGAATCATTGGACAAATTCACCTCAGCAGTTATAGCCATCTATGGGTCGCATCATCTACGACTTCCGACAAAAGAGGACATTGCCAAAATACTAGAAGTTAACGCATCTCGTGGGTTCCCTGGCATGATTGGTTCAATTGATTGTATGAAGTGGCAATGGAAGAATTGTCCAAGTTCCTGGCGTGGGGCCTACCAAGGATCATCCAAAAAGCCAACAGTTGTGTTGGAAGCCGTCGCAACAGCGGATTTGCACATCTGGCATGCTTTCGTAGGCATGCCAGGAAGTAACAACGACCTGAATGTCCTGGATGCCTCCCCACTATTGGCCGAATACGTTGATGACAGTGTTCCTCTCTTCTCTTACGAGGTAAATAGCTCTCGCTACGATTTCTTTTATTTTTTGGCGGATGGTATATATCCAGTCTGGAGATGTTTCATGAAGACCATCGCGGCCCCAGTGAATGACAAACAGCAGAAATATGCCTCGTGCCAGGAATCACTTCGTAAGGATGTTGAGCGTGGCTTTGGCGTCCTGCAATCACGGTTTGCAATTGTAGCACGCCCTTCTCTGGCTTGGTCATTTGAGAAGCTCAAGAAAATAATGCGATGCAGCATTATTCTTCACAATATGATCATTTGTGACGACAAGGCCAATGGCCGCACCATCTCGCGATCTGTTTATGCATATACAGCCTCAGGGGCGGGATACAGACGGCACAGATTTTTGCATGAACCGATTCGAGCGACTAGTGAATTACCACTATCCTTCGCGCAGAAGTACAAGTACGTCATGAATTCCGCGGCCCACTTCAAATTAAAGGCTGATTTAGTCGAGCACGTTGCATCGAATAGCTTTTAACTTTAATTCATTCAAAAAGGTTTTTATTATTCGGTTAGGCCGATTCGATTCTTCATTCGGTCGAGAACTTGTTTCTGTTTGAGTAAAAGGTATTGTTTACCGAACTCAGAAAGACCCTCTGTGGATGTGCACATTATGGCCATTTCGGCTTGATCGCGCTCGACTTGCTGTTGATTTTCCATGAGCTCCACTTTTTTTTTCGCGACTTGGAGTTGCTCTCTCATCATTTCGACTTGAGCTGATGTTGCAACGGCCAATTTTGCGCTGCGAGTGCATGATAGCCTTGTCTACTTGCTCTTCAAAATGTAGCTGTTGTGCCTTCTTTTTGCCCGCCGACGTCGGTCTCACCGCATGTAAAACACCGATTGGGGATTGAAAGCTGTTCTTACTCGATACAGTAGCTTCATCAATATCCTGCTTATCGGAGCCTTCGCTGTCGGCGTCTACAATATTAAAGCGCACATAATGTACGACACAAAACCGGTGTTATAAGATACTATACACATCAACGAAGGTGGGAAAAATATTATGATCACTTACCATCATCATCCAGAAGACCACTTTCATCATGCTCACTTGGTTGACAGGACCGTTTACGTGGCGCAGGTATGTCGCGCATAAAGCGCACGGTACCTCGCAGTACGCTGAAACAGTGGTGAAGCCGAAATGTTTCAGGCTTAAGCCTCAGTTTTCGCTTTCCTTTCACACCGCCTGAGCTCACACCTTCATTGTATTCACGTTACCGAGCAGGATTATATACTAACGAAGCTGCTAACCGATTTACAGCAAAGCGTTAGCGTTTAATTGCTCCCGCTTTGCTGTAAATCGGTTAGGATTCACGTAACGCGATAGCGTTTAATTGCTCCCGCTTTGCTGTAAATCGGTTAGGATTCACGTAACGCGTTAGCGTTTAATTGTTGCTGTCAATCGGTTAGCAGCTTCATTCGTATAATCCTGCTCGGTCCAACCGCTGCGCTGTTGTGCTTCCACCTAGTGTAGTATAGCAATACAATACGCAGTTTAATAATCATGCCGTGAGCGACGAATAAATATATAGCACTTACTGCCGCCAAACAGGATGCGTAAAGAGCAACGTCGGGCCTAATGAGTCCAGCCACTTGCGAGGTACGGGGCAAAAGACGATATATTTCTCAGGTTATGGTTTTCTCTCTAGGGTACTAACGGTTGTAACCCCTAGGTTACTTGTCTCGTCCCCAGTACTTGTCTCTGCCGAAGAGCAGCATCATTGCTGCTGCGCGACCATCACGCTTTCTGCTTATCCGCGCAAGTGCCCCACCTGATGCTTCTCGGAGGCAGGTACACTACACTGCACTGGCATGACGCGTAAAGAGTCTCTGTGATTTTCAAATGCAGCGCGGGGTAGCGGCTTCGTGAAGACGTCAGCAACGTTGTCTGCGTTTGCAACCTTTTGTACTTCAATTTCGTGACTGTCTTGCTTTTCACGAATGAAGTGATGTCTGATGTCAATATGCTTGGTTCTGGAATGGAACTCAGGATTCTTTGCTAGCTTCAACGCACTAGCGTTGTCTACAAAGACATCAGTCGTCTGTGGCTGCTGCTTCAGCAATTCACTACTCATCATTCGCAAATGAATGATCTCTTGCACTAACATGCTCAGCGCTATATACTCTGCCTCAGTGGTATGCAATGCCACAGTCTTTTCGGCTTGGCTGCACCACGACACTACACTTTCACCGAGCATTGTCACGTATCCAGCGATCGAATGTCGATCGGGGTGACTTGCAAAATCTGCGTCACGGAACGCAATCATCTTTAACTGCAAGGGGCTACCAACGTACTTGGTTCCTCCCAGCACTAATCCGTAGTCTTTCGTTTGCTTTAGATACCTCAGGATAGTTTTGACTGCTCGCCAATGATCGATTCCAGGGTTTGATAAAAACTGACTGCACTCTCGCACTGCGAAAGCGATATCTGGTCTCGGTCCGAGCATCAAATACATTAGCGAGCCCACTACAGCTCTATACGGCTTGTTCCGCATGAGCTCGACCTCATCAGACTCACGAGCACACAATTCCTTAGATAATAGCAGCTCTGGCTTGCTAGGAATTCGTACGCCATTACATGAACTCATCCAAAACTTTTCCAGCACTTGGTTAGTATACTTCCGCTGTGATATTCTAATCTCTCTATTGGCTCTGTCTCTCTTAACTCCCAGCCCAAAATGTAGTGGATTGGACCAAGGCCCTTCATTTTGAAGCGTGCTCGAAGCATTTGCTTGAAGTCGTTCATAATAGCTCTCGTGGGTGCAAATAGAATTAAGTCTACCACGTAGACCGAAATGAAGCAAGGCGCCCCATCAATAAACTTGACTCCAACACACACTTCAGACTTCAACATGGTGAAGCCGTTATTCTCCAACCACTCTCTTAGCACGCGATACCATACTCTCGGAGCTTGTTTCAGTCCGTAGAGCGATCGTTTGAGTCTGCAAACAAACTTTTCTCTTTTCCTGGAACTACGAACCCTTCTGGTTGCTCCATAAAAATAACCTCCTCAAGCGATCCATTCAGGAAAGCTGTCGTTACATCCATTTGCTCCACTTCGTAGTCCAGCATAGCAGCATAGGCTAGCAGGAATCTCAGGGACTCAAAGCGAACAACGGGCGCGAAAACTTCCAAATAATCGACTCCATACTCTTGCAAATAGTCCTTTATTACTAATCGGGCTTTGTAGCGCTCAATCGACCCGTCAGCTCGATACTTCACCCTCAGCACCCATCTGCTTTGGAGTACCTTCATGCCTGGAGTACGTGGAACCAACTCCCACGTCTGATTCTCCAGCAGAGAACTGTATTCATTTCCTGCAGCTTGCTTCCACTGCATAAACTCATCTGTCTGCATCGCATCTTCCAATGTTGCAGGCTCTTCAATCACTTTAGCTGACATTACAATGGCTTCTGAGTGCCATTTCTGCATAACACTCTTCACAAAGTCTTTTCGTGCTTGCTCTTCACACGACTCAATCTCTTTCGCCATCAGTACATACTCACTC
>JAIKVD010000662.1:0-16368 GCA_024679075.1 Phytophthora uliginosa
AAGAAGACGAGCAGGAGCAATACATCTGCGAGCTGGAGAGGGCTCTGCTGCAGCGCAAAAAACAGAACGAGACTCTGGAGAAGAAGGTGGAGAGTGAAGGTTTTTTTTTCTTGTATAAAATGATTACTAATATTTTTTATCGGGATTTTCTTATTTAGGTTCAGGAGCTGGAAAATCGAGCTGGGGAAGAGCGTCAACTCAGGAGACAATTGAGAGAGCAGGTGTGTGATCATGGATTTTTTATATTATTTTTAATTTTTCTAGTACTTATTTTTTTCTCTATATATTGTTGTATAGGAAGTGGAGATCGCTCAGCAGAAGGCTACTATTGAGAGGCTGCAGGCTGCACGGAATGATGTCGTGGCATTGCAGGGTGAAGAGGGTCAAGTGTCAGGGACAGACAGGGATCGGCTCGTGCAGGAACTGCAGCAGGCACAAGCTGAGGTGGGAAATGCTGTTGAAACGCTGCGTGATTTTGAAGCATTAATATTTATGTTTTATGTTTTATGTTTTATGTGGTCCAGGCTGATACCCTTGCGGCTCAATGCCAGATTTACGAGAAAGAATTGATTTCGCTGCGGGATCGGGTGGAAGAGTTGCAAGCAGCGAACGAAACCCTGCTGGATGATGAGCGTGAGGCGCGCTCCAGGGCAGCTGAGTACGAGCAGGGGTACATGGACCTTTTGGCGGAGATTGAGAAGATGAAAACTGCCAATGAGGAGGAAAAGGCGGCGTTGATGGCAAAAAGCGAGGAGCATGCGAACTCCATCGATAGTCAGCGGTTGTATGGCTTAGAGGCGCGTCTGACGACGTCTGAAGCAGACAAGGCTGTGGCGCAGCAAGATGCGGAGAGATTACAGCGGGATCTGAATGCTCTAGAGGATGTCCTTCATCAGTTCCAGGTGGATAGCAAGGCGCAGAAAGAACGTGTTTCTTCAATGGAAGCAGAACTTGAACAGACAAGAAGTGAGTTGCAGAAACGCCAGCCCCTTTCGGAACCGAGAGAGGGTGAAAATAACGACTTGGAGCGAATTATGGAGAAACTTGTGAAGAAAACGCACGAGTGCGAGCAGCTACGCGAGGTGCGAGACCATAATCTTTTAACTGGACTGTTGATTGGGGTTGTCAAACTGACATTGTGCTTTGACCCAGGCGCTTGAGAGCACAGCGACGCAATACAATTCAGAGCGTGACGTGCTGGACAAGAGCCTTGCAGCACAACTAGTGGTACGCTTGCTTGAAGTTTGACTATTGCCTTACGCAAGGAAGGGACTGGTTAAAGCGATCAAACACACAAGCTTAGTTACGAGTTTTTAGCTCATTGGTATGTAATCTGTGCTTGGTCGGTTGTAGGTGGCGTACGTGGATAGCAACAAAAAGGGAGAAGTACTTCAACTCATGGCACGAATAATGGTGCGTCGCACACTCGTTTGTGTTATTTAGCCCAGTATGTTATCTGACGACGAACATTGCTGCTTTTAGGGCTTTACCGAGGAGCAGAAACGTCGTGTGGGAATTGGCTATCCGATTGAAGGCAATGGCGGTGGCGGCTTATTCTCGTCCATTATTGGTCTTGTGGCTCCAGGCGAGCGTGGCAGTGAAGGCATTAGCATCGATCCATCCGCTTTGGAAGGCAAAAGCTTCGAAGACATGTGGTCGGAATTCTTGCTGGATGAAGCATCCAAAGGACGGTAGTGTGAAGAGTACAAACACTCGATGTTTCTAGAACGAAAATGGTCTCATGTCTCAACTCGCTCGTGGAGATCGCAATCTGGGCTAACACCGGAGCCCACACTAGTGTTTACCGAAAAAAATTCTGTGGATTTTACTAACACGAACTCGTTGCGAGCGATGTCCCGACGTGTACCACGCGTGTATGTTAAACAAACAATATACATGTACGATGGGTCCTAACAGGTAGGGTCATATTTGCCAGGCTAGAAACAATGGGAAATACTGATTACTAGTATGCCATTGTAGATTGACAACAACCTTATAGCGGATTCGCCACTATTTTTTGCCAAGTTCATTTTTGCACCGAAAATAGTCGGTCTTGCTGGCGTTGTCTCCAGCTTCTTCGTCTCGGTCGTCCGGGTTCATCGCTTTGCTGGATGGATATCGTTGCAGTGAATCGATGGCTGCTTCAATCCGCGGCGGTGGACGAAGAAGAGAGCGAAGCCGTGGCTATTAACTGCGTCGAATTTCTGCTATCCGAGACCAACGCGTGCTACCAGCAGCGCTGCCTGGCTCGAGAAGCTGTTCGAGCTGTCAGCACTCGTCTCCGGGACAACGTTCTCGATACGGTTTTTACCGCTGCTCTGGATGCCGAACAAGCGCTGGATAAGCACCGGTTCGAATCGGAGACCAGGCCTGAAGCTAAACTGAAAGACCGACATGCTGTACGCAGTGTACCATCGAAAAGTCCCGAAAAATCCGCATACACCTTAAACGTATTGATGGGTAAAACTTCATCCTCGCCGGCATCGCGTGTCGGGAGTTCCCCAGAGAAGCTGCGATCTCGAGCAAGTGGGTTGCCTACGAGACGAAGGCGGAACGTCGACAAAGGTAGTGAAATTGTTCTAGCTACTTAGTTTCTGACAGAAAGGGCTAATCCATATTCCGCTGTACAGTCGAAACTGAGAAGCCCACAGTGGCATACTCGCCTCCTGTACAGACAATCGAGCGAGAATTTCAAGATGATGAGAAACCCGTACGCATTGTATTCGACGTTGGGTATTTTTTTGGTATAATGTTGTCAAATGTTGTGGATGCTCGTTGATAGGAAATTAAAGAATGGCGTGAAAAGTGTCTGAAAAGTCTGGAGACGGCAACAAAGAAAACACCGCTTTCGAAGTGGGTCACGATTGCGCGAGCTTTCTCGATTCCAGACAGTCGGGTTTCCATGGAGGTAGGGGTCATCGCTGCACCACCAGCAAATATCATCGCGGCACTTGCTGCAACTCCTGTACGGATGAAGACCAATGTCGACAGTTTTTCTTCAATCCTCGACCCAAAGGCGGAGGTGGTAGAGGGTCCAAGTGCTGTCGAAGAGACAAACGAGATTGCCACTACGCGGGGAACAAGCCGTCGGCCAAGTGGTGTTTTGGAGTCTACAGCACGAAGCTTACAGCCCATGTCAACTGCAATTCACAGCATAGCAGAAAACCCACAGCGCCAGTCCAAGCGACGATCTCAATCCGCCAGTGTCGAACCGACAATTCAACAGCAGCGAAAAACTACGTTGTTGACCGATTCACTCTCACGACGCAAGCTAACAAGAAAACCCTCGTCTTCAGAGTCGCTGTACGGTAACAATTCAAACAACGGGTGGAGCAGTAGCAGGAGTCTCTGGCGTTATGAGCAGGAACCTGGGAGTGCTACAAGCCGTACGTTCGTCGCTGATGGCACCGAGTTTAATGCTACAACACTTCCGGCTACGATGAGTGTGGCATCAGGGGTGGTGTTGATGCAAGGCGACGCCGTCATTGAGGGCCCTGAGTGGATAGAGAACGCCACCACCATGTCTCGCAAGCGCTTCGATGTAAGTCCATCGACATCCAACTGACACACAGACGTTAATATCGATACTAACCTGTCGGGAATTGTTCTGTAGCTCCAGCAGCGTCTAGCTACCGACGCACTGCTCAATGCGCCATCCGAGCACGAACTCCATTCGCCTCCGTCGTCAACTCTAGGTTCACCACTTCAATTCGGCCACTATCCTACGTCTCCACTATTAGAGCTTCACTTTCGTGACTACAAAGAGGTGCCACCTGAGCCGATTCCGATACCGCAGCTGTCGACAATTTCTACCTCGACGCTTGCTATTCCTCGAACAGTAAGTTCTTGCCCAGCTTTTCATAGGTTACCGTCTACTTACCCGGATATTTTCTTAGCATTTTACGCCGTCGTTGTCGACGCCGTCACTACGAGTTCGAACGTCGATCAGTAGCGGTAAAGCGGGAGGTTCAGGCCATCCCAACGTCAGAGATGAATCGGGAGGAAACTACAGAAACATGTCTGCAAATTGTAGCGGCAGCGGTGGCAACCGTACGTCTCAGGAAAAGCTGAAGGATCGTCCTAGTACAGCCTTGAGAGCCTTAGCGTGTCCTCCAAGACTCGTGGCGGGGCGTGCAAGGGCAGCCTCCGCAGCACCAGGCAACTCTAGATCTTTATCCCAAGCAGCTACATCGATGAAAAGCGCAGGGACGACTTCTGCAAAGTATCTACGCGAGTTTCCGAAACCTCGGCCTGGAGTTATCCGCGTAGTTAATGACCAAGCCGTAGGCTTGATGAGTAGTGGAGACGATCGTCAAAGGACTGCGTGGATGTCCTAAGACTGGATAAAATATGTTACGAGAAAAAAAACGAATAAAAGACAAGGTTGTATTGCTTTTATTTTATAAGGATCACGCATGTGGTTTCGTCCGGCCCCCACCACACCGGACCTCCCGGTCCGAGACTGCGTAGTGCCTGGAAATGCAAAATAACAATGTGGAAGCTGCGAAGGAAAATATCTGTTGTCGTAATCCCGCTTTGTTGACTGCAGTGCATGTTGAAAGTACGCCCGGTAAGTCCCACCAAAAAGTAAAATACTTCCTTGATGTAACAGACTGACTCCTTCGGAGTCTCCACGTTGAAGAATCCCACTGAAATTTTGTATCAAGATGAAACCGGATAATCGTTACCTAGGGCAAGGAGCGACATCGCGATCTAACACTATTTCAACGTTGGCACGTCATCGATTTCTCTATCGTTCACGCCATCGACCGGAGTGGCAATTTGAATACAATATGCAGGCATATATTTCGTTACACCCGAGATCACTTCGAACCAAAGTGTTGCTGTTTAATGACCGATCGGCGCCGAGCGCTTCGAGATAATCCCGGGCTTCGCTGACGAGACGATCATCTTCTGGTGTTTTGCCTCCATTTGCTTCGCTCGTCCGAGGTAGAAGGCCATCAACGCCTGCAAAAACCAAAAGTGGTTAAATAACACTCCAAGAACAAGGCAAACGCAGACACGCACTTCTTTCGATCTCGCGGCCTTTGACATGACGACAGGGGCAGGTGGAGCCCGACTCTGCTTTCTGAGTGCTGTCACCGTCTTGACTCTCGGGTCTTGAGGGGTTTTCTTAGTGAGATTTGGTTGTGTCTTGCCAACTGACTGCTCCGGTTCAGGCTCCGACGCGGGCTGTGTGGACGCAGTCGCCAGCGTCACGGGCGTCTTCTGCGAAGTTTCCTGTGCAGCAAACGGGTTGCCGTCGTCATTGTCTGCACTCTTCAGCAAAACTTGAGTCGGAGCCGACTCGGCGACATCCTCACTATCAGGCGGGAGTCCCAGATCGATCCACTCATCGCCATCCACGTCTACGCTGCGTCCGAAAGAGCACACGACGTCCATCGTGTCGCTGGTACGACGATTGCAGTGGGTCAAGAAGGACCGCTAACTATCTCGTCTGACTACGTGACACCCATGCCGCGCCAAACAGCGGTACGCGAAATCCTCAACGCCCTCCAGTCAGTTGCTCCAGGTGACAAGCAGCAACAGTTGGTCTCTGACCTCCGGCATCCTGGCTATACTTGGGAGCGAATCGAAATGACAGCCTTGACTTCCATTTGCTGTACGATAACTATTTCCAAACAAGTTGTTGACAACCTAGGTTTTGCTGAGTCACGGAGCATGAACCCGGAAGTCGATCCTTGTTGCCATCTGTCGCTCGTGGGTGGACGGACATTTACGTTGAAGTTGTCAGCGCTAAAAAGGAGTCTAGACTCGCCCTCGGTGTTTGGTGTGGTCAGCCAAAGAGCCCGAGACACAGCACTGGCTAACTACTGTAGCTATCTATGGTACTAAGTACTTCAGTAGCGTGGATGAACCGAATTGGTTTACCAACATGTAGGACAACCTACTGACCTACTTGCGCGTTCTACTTGTGCATTCATTGTACTGTACACTCTACCAGCAGTTCAAGCAACCCATTCTTCCGACACTTCAAATCGTCCACGCAAACTCCATGCAGATCATGTTGAAGTTGCATGAAACCTTCCTGATTGACGGATACTTATCTAAAGTATAGATTTTACTTGAGTTTGTCAATTTAATCGAGTCATGCATCTTCGCCTGTCCCCTTTCTCTTCAGAAAACGGAATCGAATTCGACACTTGAAAAGCCGCAGCTCAGCTCAGAAGCGGTTACGCAGCTTTTGCCGGAAGATTGCCTTCCTTACCTTAAAGCTCGCCCTCCCCATATGACGCCCAAGAAGCAGCGCAAGCCCGCGCCAGACGTGGCCATGCAAGACGTCTCAGAGCCAAAACCCAAGCCGAGGCCCAGGCGCGCCAAGAAAAGCCTCCCGAAGACCCCTAAAGAGACGGCGGGCAAGCTGGAGAGGTTTAAGGAGGAGCAACACGTGAGTGTCTAACCTCGAATGGGGTGGGTGACTCGTTTTTTGTATGGTGCTAAACGGTGTTAAATATTTGGTTGCAGTTGAAGATAGAGACGAGAGATCTCGGTGAGGAGGAAGAACGCGACGCCGAGAGCAAGGCGCCGCCCTCCTCCAGCAAGAAGCGACGTCGGCGCGCGGCGGAGATCGACCGCAAGTTTCGCTGCCCTTATGGGGACTGTGACAAGGTTAGGCTAGTGTTTTTCTTTTACTTGTTGCCTTTTAGGCTAGTGTTAACACTATCACCAGGTTAGGCTAGTGCTAACCATTTTGCTTTTTTTTTCCACCTAGGCGTACGGCTCCGAGAGCTCCCTGAACCAACATCAGAAGCTGAAACACCCCGAGGAGATGGCGGAGGCGGCCGCAGAGGCTCAAGAAACTCAGGTCCCCGCTGCCAAAAAGAAAAAAAAAAACTTGGTTAGGCTAGTGCTAACCGTCTATGTTGCCATTTGCACTTGCCAGGTTAACACCTTCCCAGTGCACACTCGCAACGTGTCTATCCGTCCAGCCACCCCTTTGGTCACCTTCGCCTCGGATCCGAACTTCCTCCTCACCAACCAACCCACCGACGATCTCTCGTCTGCCAGTGACATAGTCCCTCCATCCGCCAAAGCCCCGCGCCGCAACATGCGGTCGCGCTCCAACTCGGAGCCGGTGTCTCCAACCGACGAAGTTGCATTCTCTATCCCCGTTGTAGCCACCAACCTGACCACGCCGCGCGCTAGAACTCCCCGAAAACCTCGTCGAGCGGCCACTCCACACCCGATAAAGGCTGCAACAACGTCAAGCAGCACAATTCGACGCTCAAAGTCCCAGTCGTTGCCTGAAATGCTCCCATTCGAGCCCCTACACGAGCTCAAACTGCCTCCAAACCACCCAAACGACAGCGTCCACGACCCCATTTTGCCACTTGGTTCCGGTGCTCGCGGGTCCTTCGAGTGGCCAATTCCAGCGTCGGGTCATCCCTCCACGTCGCTTTCGAGCGACGACCAGGCCATCGACAGCGACATTTTATCCGTGCTGGCCAATTGCGGCGCGGAGGACGTCGGGGACCCGTCGGTGCTGGACTTTGCAGGGCCGCCGTCCACCAGTTCGTTCCAGTCCAGTGCGAACTTCGTCGAGAGTGAGGACGCCGAGATGCTGCCGGTCGGGATGGAGTGCTTCGAGATCTCGGAGCACTCGACGCTGTCCACGGAGACGCCAGGGGACGTGGCGCTGAACGAACCGGAGGCGGAGCTGGGCTTGCACGCGTTCGTGACGCTGGGAGACGACTGGCATTTGTCGAGTCATTTGGAGAAAATGTCGGTGGCCACGCCACCCGAGTCGACGTTTGGGAGACTCGCGGCTAGTGAAAGAGGCGTCGGGAGACTGCGGTCCGCCTCGGATCCGGTCCACGCTGCTGCTCCGATACACCCTGCGGGGTTAAACCATTTTTCATCCATGCCGCTGGAGTCCGTGGCAGCCAAAAGTCAAGTTGCTACCGTCGGCCAACCGCTACTGCACAATGGCACCAACTATCCGCAATGGTTTGGACATTCCGGCACGACGAAGATGCAGGAGAACAGCGGCCAGCAGATGCTCTGGGCGCCAGGAGTTGCAATTGTCGGCGACCCGCAGCCGACGTCTCAAACTCTCGACGAATTGCTGCAACATGATGACGCAGTGGAGTGGAAAGCGGCCAGTGAATTCGAGGGCGACGTCGGTAGTGTCAACTGCGCTCTCGGCGACGCTGGGATGGCGTCCACGCTGCTTTGATGGCGAAATTCTGGCCCGGCGATAGACGGCGACCCAGCAACATTTGGGTCGTGTGGCTTCATCCTTGCGCCTTGGCTCCACTTGACGACGACAACTTCCCGACTTTCTCTCTTCTCGTACGTGTGAGTGGCCCCGGACAACCAACGAGCGCCGTGGTTGGCGACGGGTGCTTTGTGTGTGTATACACTGCATAAGTGTCTTTTTCTTCGGTGTAGCGGACGCGGGTGGCAATCGTGTGGACGGCAGCGGACTCTGTGGACTAGCTGTGATACTGTAGCAGCCCGGTGTCAAGTCCCGTTGTATAGGCATCGCCACCCGCGCGCGAATTGTGTTGAATCAAGAAAAACAACTAAAAGTCGTTGCATGTTGCTGATGTTTTAGCCGGATAGGTCTTTATTTACGCCAAGTCCAGTGACCCTCGAGCTTCAAGCGTCACTTGACTCCTTACACGCTGGTTTGGGTTTGCGTGACCTGGGCATGCTGGCAGTTCCAGTGCAAGTCGTGGTGCCTGATCAAGTTGTGCCGGTTTTCTTCTTGCTGACAGCGAGACTTACGCCTACACTCTGCTAAAAAAGAAGCTACACGTCAAGACCGGTAGCTCCGAACGAGGACTGTACTTTGGCTTTGTGCTGTGTCTCCAATTCAGCTCGCGTGCCCCAGCGCGTTGGTGTCACTTCATTGCCGAGATATGTGGCCGTAGCTGACGTTTCTGCTGGAGTGGGATTGTACTCTTGCCTGGAGAGAGGAGTTTTCCGGGCTCGCTGAAGGCTGCTGGCCACATGCCGCGAGCGAAGCCTGTACTAACGCTCTGGTCCTCAACGTCCAACCGAATGTATATGTATACTCATACTCGGTAGCGGCGTGGAAAGTGACCTGGTACTTTCTCACTCGGCTGTTCGGCTCGGCGCTACGTCCCTGGGGCAAACGCAGACCTGCAATGTCAAGCTTACCAACCAATCCAAGCACCATACGCGCCTCGTTGAGCTGCGACTTCCTGGCCACGTGCGTGGAGGACAAAAGTAAAGGACAAAAGTAAAGGAGGACTAAGGAACAAGGAACAAACCCCTCTTGTGCACGTCATTGTACTGAGCTAAAAAAAGCTGGGAAGCATTTAAATAGATTCAAACGTTAGTTATTGAAGCTCCACTGTAGCTGAGCAGTACTACGAATCGGCTCCCACATCGTCGTATTGCATAGCCCGCAGGCTATTCTCGCCCCTCTTGTTCCCACAAGGATAAAGTCGCTGGATTGCGTCTTCATCACTTGAAAACCGGCGTTCCTGTCTCTCCTTGATTATCCTCTTGGCTGTCGCGTCACCCACCCCATCAACCCGACACAGTGCATGATACGACGCGATATTGATATTCGGTCGATCAAACAAGCTTCGGTAGGCACGACTCGCAAACGGTCCAAAGTAGTCGTCAAACTCGCCTTTCGAAACGATCCCGCATCGCGGAGGGAGAGGGAATTCCGTCGCTTCAGCGGACGTAATGAGCAAGAACACAAAGTTCTCGTCTACAGCCTTTCGCATCTCGTTGGTTCGGTTAACTTCTGCTTCGATTGCAGCAATTTGCATTGAATAACTTCATTGCGGACTTGGCGTTTGTCGATGATCAGCTGGACTCGCGAAAAGATGTCACCAGCCTAAGCACTGGTCCCATTGATGACGACTGTCTTAGAGGCCCCAGCCAGAAATTCTTTCGACAGTTCTCGCTGCACACTGGGGCGTTCTTGTTCCGACTTGGCAGCGTTCGCTGCCGCTTGTCTCTTGAGCTGTTTGAGCTGCGCTTGCAGCACGTCCAGCTCCTGCAGAAGGAACTCCTTCTCCTCCTTACGCACTCTGTACGTGGGTTTTTTCACGCGTCGAGGCTGGGTGGGTGCTTTGTCTGCAGATTCCGTGTGGGTTTTTGGAGTCTCGCAGTCCACCATCACCACGTCGTGGGCTTCTACTTGGCTGGGCGACGCAACAGCCAGATCTGAGTCGATCGAGTCGTTATGATGGACAGGAGACCGCGGCTAGAGTTCCGAAATGGGTTTTTTATTGAGCGCTCACCCAATAGTGGGCGTCAAGTGGTCGCAAATTTAGAAATCATATTTGCATCTGATTGGATAAAAATGAACCTCAAAAACGGTGGCCCCCCTTGTAGGTGTCATTCGAGTTTTGAGCCACGCGCTGCCTGTGGAGTTGCTGCTTGTGCTGGGCGTGCAATTTCTGCCCGTGGAGTTGCTGCTCCACAAGATTCTCACTTGTCTGCCTGCCTGCGAGTTCACATAAACTTTTGTTGATTGAGCCTGAACGATCGCGCGATTTGAACATTGATGGATTTGGCTCAATCCCTTGCCCACCCTCCCTTTGGTCACGTTGTACAGTATAAAGATTGTCAGGCTATTATATAACCCCGTTGCTGATTCTCGCAGATTACATCTCAGAATAATGTCTACTGTAATCGATAAACTGTCCCCTCATTCAAGAATTATCGATAGTTCGAGCAAGTAACACAACGTATAGCGTCTGGTTTCACCAGTAACTCAATCACTAGACAGGTGTGTACATGTAGTCTCGTAACTAGCATTAAGCTAGACGTGTTATCATTCGATTATGAACAGCCGCGGGAGAAAAGTTTCTATCGCTCTCCACTTACGGGTAAACGTATCCCTCAAGCTCTTTCTTCTTACGCTCACGACGCTTCTTTGCGGTGTAGTACGAGTAGTAGCCCAAGTAGAACCGCTGCAGCTCCTTTCGCTGCTTCTGCGATCCAAGCGACAGTCCAATCGCCCTGGCGACCTGCTTGGGGGTCATGCTGGCCTTGTAGTACGTTCTAAACTTCGCGTTGGCCATAATCCTCCTGTCTTCAGAGTCTTCTGAGTCAAGTTCTTCGTTGCGTTTCCTCAGAAATCGTCCGTTGTTGCCATCGGCAAGAGCAGCGTGGTCGGCTGAAGACAACTTGGAGCTCTTGGGGTCAGCCACGGCGGCGTCGCTGTAGGCGATGAAGGCGAGCGCCGTGACAGCGGCGACGTGAAGCAGACGCATTGTGAAACGTGCAGATTCTTGAGACCTCCGGTGGGCGAAATTGCGAACTGGTGACGTCAATTGAAACGAGTTGGGATTACGACCAGCAAAGCTCGAGAGCAGCAAGGAGTCAGGTGGTCGTGATTTTAAGGACAAAACCCGGAAACCCCAACATTCGGATTTGGACAAATTTGAAAGGACAAAAATCAATTTCACTTGAGTTTAGCATGGCTCACGGTACTTTTGTCCAAAGTCGACTTACCCATTGGGGACCCGGACACGTGGGGTCCGGGGGATCGCAGTTCTTGAGAGGGGGGCAGTGAAAGGGAAATGCGGATAAATGTGAGTTAAACCTTATTAGAAAGAAAGCGTGCTGCTTATGTTAAAATAATTGGTCCTTCTGCTGAATAGGCTTCGGTAGGTTGCATTCAGGAGTTTTAAGATTCGTGTTTTGTCTTTCAACGTGAGATGAACAGCACAGTTAATATGGTGAAAACAACTATTATACTTCTACTTCGTATTATTGTCAGCGGATTCCAAATCGAATACATGTAAATTTTATTCAAGGGGAAGAACGGTAAACCAGTTCTCGCACTGCATCGAGCTTGACGTCACCCCAATGGGAACTTTTCTCTCGAATTTCGTGGATCAAAGCGGGGGATAGCGGCCATTTCGGCGTGTGGATCTTGCGGTGGGCCCAGCGCTGCATCACTACGATCGGTCGCTCTTCTTCCACGCCCTTATCATTCTTGACCTTCTTTACATGAGATCGAACCTGCGTCACGACCGTAGCGTCCTGGCGAATCCGCTTCTCGGGGACGTATGGGTACAAATCGTCTTGATCCACGTAGTCTTCCGTAAAAATCCCAACTGCCCCTCCGTCGCCGTACTCATTGTCGGTTTCCTTGAACTCGGAGCAAATGATGCTGTTCATTTCGAGCAGCGGTCCGTTGGACAAATACGACACGAACCGGCATTGCGAAATGCCGGGTTCTGAGCTGCCGTCGTCTTCTCGAATCGTAATATCTCCGAGACTCTCAGTAACGCGGATTTCCATGTTGGAGAAATAGTGGTAGAGCGCATCATACACGAGCTTGACAGAGCTCACGCCTTCAAACGGCACAATATCGTACACCTGGCCGCAGTAGCAGCCACCTTGTTCGACAAACCGCGTGGAGTACGAGAACGCCCTCGTGTCATCCACAAAGCGGCCTCTCTCTTTCAAGTAAAACTGCGCCGCTTGCAGGTTAATCGGCTTCATCTGCATCAACGTCGCCCATCTCTCCTTCAGGTCCGTCCCGAGACGGATGCTCGTTGCGTGGGGAGCTCCAGGTTCGGTCATCTAGTGTTTGAAACCGAGTAAACCATCCTCAGCATGATAAAATAAAATACTGCCACCTCGTTGCTCTTACCGTCAATCTGTACAACGCCGACTGCACGTTCACAAGCGACGCCTGTTGCTGTAGCACTGCTTGTCGAATGAAGCCCGTCTCGAGCATTTCTTGCTGCAGCTCGGAGCGTTTGGCCGACGCTTTGGCAGCAGCCTCCGCCTCTGATTTCTTCTGCAACTCGGCTACTTGGGCCTGCAGAGCCTTCACCTCCTGCTCCAACACTTCAATCTCCTCCTGTTGCACATGTACCACCCACCCATCCACCCATTAAAATAGTCCACCACAAGACACGATACAAAAACCCACCCGTCGTCTGGTTCCGGTGGCCTTCCGTTTGCGTCTGGGTGTGGGTTTGCCCACCAGGACGCCTACCACGCTGGCAGCCGCATCGCCCAACGCCATACTTCAGTAGTTGAGTGGGGTCTACCAAAACAAAACGGACCAGAATGCTTGTTGGTGAACTGTAGCTATTTTGCAGCCACCAAAAACCTAACTTGGGTCCAGCAATCAGAAACCTTACATATACCGTAATTAGTCTGGCCCAGACTAAATTTGAACATCACTTTTTTGTTGGCTCACCAAAATTAGTAGACGGGGCAGACTAATTTTGAATTTAGACTAATTTTGAGCTCCTAAATTAGTCTACAGTTTCCTACCGTATTCGTCGAAGAGCTGGTACTTACCAAAAGGGGGACAGCTCATCAATGAACGCGGGTCAGTGCGCGATACTTCGAAGTATTCCAGAAGATCGCCATGCGGGACACGAGACTCACCGTGAGAGATAAACTGCGCATCGTAATGGAGGCAACCGAGTCTCCGTTGAAGACTGTCGCTCGCCGACATGGTGTCGACCCTGCTCAATTAAGACGCTGGAGAGCAAAGCGGACGGAGCTCGAGGCTGCAGTTAGGATGAACCCGCGCGCACGGTCGCTAAACCGTGGCCGCGCTCGCGACGCTCCCGAGCTAGAGGAAACATTAGCAGCGTGGATCATTGAGCAACGTGCGCAGGAGATACCCGTGACGACCAATCAAGTTATTGCCAAGGCTGTCTCTCTCGACTCTAACTTTCGCCGTGGCAATCGGAAGGCAATGTGGAGCTGGGTGTACCCATTCCTCAAACGCCACCGCCTGAGTATCCGCCGTAGGACTCGTGTTGGCCAAAAGTTGAGTGGGCACCTGGAAAGCGTGCGTCGGGAGTTCGTAGAGGCTCTTAACGAGCGCTTCGATGTTGGCGGTACGCTTGAGAGTACACCAGCCCTGCGAGTAAATATGGACGAGACCGCTGTTTTTTTCGAGATGACGGCAAACACAACAATCAACGCGACGAATGCTTGCACTGTGTCGATTCGTGCGACTGGATCAAATGCTAGGCGACTCACGGCATGCGTGGCATGTGCACAGGACGGAACCAAGCTTCCCTTGTTTGTGGTTTTTAAAGCCAAGGCAGGCGCCACAATTGAGAAGAAGCTCGACCAGATATTGCCCCCAAATGTGTATGGATGCTGCCAAGAGAACGGCTGGATGGACGAGCGGGGTTGTCAGATTTGGATGGAGAAAGTGTGGTAGCCCTACGTTACCGGTCATCCCTCCTCGCTGCTCATGCTTGACGAGTTCAAGTGCCACGTGCAGGCTTCGTTTGTACGAGGCCTATACGACCTTGGAACAGAGGTAGAGATCATTCCCGGCGGGTATACATGTGTGCTCCAACCTTGTGATGTCGGGATCAACAAGCCCCTGAAGGATGCGATACGAGCGCAGTATAATGCGTGGTCCATTACCAAAATGGACGGGTTAAAAGGTGACGACAAGGTCCCAGCGCCCGAGCGCGAGGACATTGTAGCGTGGTTGCTGAAGGCCTGGGAATCGGTGTCTGAGGACACAGTCAAAACCACATTCTCTTATATTGGCTACGGCGTAAAAGAACCCACCCGAAAGACTCATGGTAGTGCTCAGCATGTGGCATCAACAGTACGAAACCAAGATGATGCAGACTGTCAAGAACCTGGGGATGAAGAGATCGAGCTGCATGATTTAGTTCTTAGGCTCTAAACTGCTCCTCAACCTCAGACAGCATTAAACATCTAACGATACCTTGGTTGTGTTCGGAACGGCGTCTCTTTTGGCTGTTATCAGACTGTCGCAGATCCTCAACCACGGTAGCCATTTTGTTAGCATAGGCATCCTTCATCCGCAACAGGCGACGGGGAAGGAAACCAACATGGCAGGTCTGAGCGCCTGAGCGGATCACGTACGCCTTGACGACGTGATCGAGTCCCCCGCCTTCAGCAGGTGCCACCTCAGCTCGAAAGACAATGACATCGTCGACTTTTAACTCTGCTCCGCAGATTTCATGAGCTGTGCAGCTCCGACCGCCCTCTCCTTCGTCACACCCGACAATGTCCACCCCCGATAAGAGAGGGATGGGGGCTTGCTCCTACGGTGCACACGGTTACACAGTTAAATGTTAGTCCAGGAGGAGCAAATGCGTCTACGTTGCGTGCTTACCATGGCGTTGCGACTCGCAACTTGCGAGAAGCCTGTCTTGTGAAGCTCTGCTGCGGCCTCCCCCTTCCCCCCGATCGCTATTGGTCAAAATCTGGTGAGGGGGGACAGCTCATCAATGACGTCGTCTCAAAAGCTGTCCATCACTTTATATAGGAAAGTCGAGGGGGGGACAGCTTACCGACGAAAAAGTGGGGGCCAGCTCTGCGACGAATACGGTAGTCAGATTAGTCGCCCCGTTTGATGATTGGTCGGAGCTCGGGGACGGGTGTCACGAGCGAGCGCAGCGAGCCCCCCGCCTGCGGTTTGACAGCCCGTGTGCGTAGCACGCGGCTGCAAACCCAGGACCAAGCAATGGTCTACATACCAAGCGGAGGCGACGCGTGCGAGCCGCAGCGGGCTTAGGGTTCTGTCTCCAACGAGCGCAGCGAGCCGTTAGGGGGGTTCGCGCGGAGCGCGTAGCAGGGTGATAGTTAAAAGCGACCCCCATCCGATTCGCACGTTTTGTGTGCATGTCGGAGCGGACGGAGGTTTTGGGGTATGGATGAATATGTTCACTTATCCGACCTTTCCTAATTTTTGTATGAGGCGCAGTTGCTCATAAATGGCCAATGGCGCAGTTGCTCATAAATGGCCAATCACCGATTTTATACGTGAAACAACCAATCAGATGACGTTTGACACAGAGTTTTGGCCAATCATTATAGATGGGGTTAGGTAGGTCCTCTATGCTGTCATTCCGACGTATTGGGTCGGAGGGGCACGAGAAATGTGTGTATGCCCATACAAACATCAAGTGGTAGACGTATCGCACGCACATTTTCGTTTTATCCGACCTATCGGACTGGTGCAATCATTGCAATGCAATGGGCTCTTACGAGCCAAGGCGACTGCATTCAGGTCAACATTCAAGTAATCATTGGAAGTGGGGTGTGTGAACATGCATAGGAGAACACTACAGCGCAGCAAGATAGAGAAACATGTACTGCATACGAAATTAATTTGACTGTATTATATTAAATTAGAAGCCGTGCACGTTCCCGTGTCGCCGTACATCACACAGCTCTCCGAGTCCTTGCTGAGCACCGAGATCTCTAAGCCGTCCTCGCCCGTGTAGCCGCAGCGCGTGAGGATCGCGTCCAGCTGCTGGCCGCTCTTGAGCGTGAGCGGCGTGAGCACGCCGTCCATGAACTCGAGGTCCTTGAGGTCGACGTTGGGCTTGAGCGACTCGACGACGGCCGTGGCGCCGGGGCTCTGCAGCGCCACGA
>JAIKVD010000663.1:0-16357 GCA_024679075.1 Phytophthora uliginosa
CAAAATCAGCTCGAGGTACCGTGGGGGTGTGCGTAGTTGCAACAGTACCAGAAACAAATACCCTCTGTAAGAGGATTGAATAGATAGGATAGCTGACTTGTTAAGAGAGAGTGATACCGTGTTGACGGTGAGGATGAATTGATGTGGTGTATTGCAGTTTAGAGAAAGAACGGTAATGTTCGCGCGATTCAGTTTTTGGGATTTTTTGGGTTTTTGAGAGAGGGGTTCAGGACCATGACCCGGGCCAAGTAGAATGTTACTATCGGCTGCGGAGCTAGACACCCTGTTGTGCTGATACAGCAAACTCGGATGCGAGATACATGGTGAGTAGTTAGGTTGCTTTGCTCGTCTGGCCCTGTAGGGACAGTACGAGCCAGCCACGAGCATTGTGCCATTGCGAGCCTTGCAATGCCGCGAACGCTTCAGTCGCCACGCGCGCAGAGCCGTGCGCCACCGCTTTTCCGCCAATTGCGACCGGCCGCGTGATGGAATAAGCAAGCGTCGGAACTACAGCACAGTACAGTAGCAGGCATACCGTACATGCACATGTATTAGTTGTTACCTTTCGGCTTGTTGCAGTTGTTGATGATGTCCTTGGTGCAGTGCCTTTGCTTTTCTCTGTGGCTTTCGGCAACGCGCTTGGCTTGTGAATGGATGCTCGAATTTTTCATACATGTAGTCGGCGTGCGACACGCTCGTCCAGAAAGGCTCGAGAGACTGCAACAGGCTGTCGCCGGGAACGTATGATCACGACGAGTGACGTTGACGAAAATGCCTCGTAGCTAAAGTAACTGATACGTGGTGCTGCCGAGACAGACACGAGAACTCAATACAGTCGTCGTATATATTTGAGCTCGCTCAGCGGTTAACTGCTGGTTGTCCTATTGACAACTTGGCATCGAGCTGTCATTGCTGAGTTAGCCTGACCGTTCTCGCGAGTTAGGGACAGATGAGCTCAAGGACTGTTCTCCAGCCGAAGAGCGCTACTCCTGCGCACCTCAAGCTGGAGCTTTGCACCAGCATTGTACACGTACACCGCGGCATGGGTATGACGTACTGGAACTTCACCACGGACACCATGCCATTCTTCGTCTCGATCTGGTCGCTCAAGGGATGGCACTACCGATTTTACGGCGTCGTGTTCGGAATCGTCGGGGCGATGCACAGCGTTCGGGTGCTAGGGCTCATCCTGATGTGTCGATCAGAGCGCGGCAGTTCACACTTCGGTCGGAGACGAGCTTGATTCAGAGTCTTGTGCGCAACCGGATGAAGACAAGTCGACGCAGTCGGTCGAGGCAAAAGGCTCCCAGTCAACTGGCCATCACTGCTGCCGCGAGCTGAACTCAACATCCTCATGGTCGCGCTGCTGGTTACAAACGGCTGGGCTACAGCAGGCATGGTGATATTTGTCCGGAAGTCCGGAAGTCCCCAGCGCTTCAATGAGTATCGATGTGCACTTGGACGTACGACGCGATCATCAGTTTCGGAATTTTGACTATCGTACCGCTGATTATGTTCGTCCCGTACATTCAAGCGTTCAACTTTGACTACAACATGGTCGAGGACCCGGAGTTCATCTACAACCCCGTGACACTTGTCACCATGATTCACGGCAAGTCTGTTCGACTTCGCACGAAAGTAGTGTACTCCCTGTACACTGACAGTATAGTCAGGTATACAGGCAAATAACAGTTAGTTAGTGTCTAGTAAATTCAGCTGACATGTGAGTGCCGAACGAGCGATACCAATTTTCGAACAAAAATCGGATCTACCTAATAAATGTTTTGAATAATTTTTCCTTAGGCATGAATCATAACTCATCGATCATGCGGCATGATCGATGAGTTCGAGAATTTGAAGCATGACCCGGATACATTTCTCTCGAGGACGGATTTCAAGGCCGCAGAGTGTTTAAATTGCTTCAGTTTAATGTATTTGAATGATTATTCTCCTGCTACGAACTCGTCTAGTTACAGTCAGCTAACATGCCACTAACAGTTAGTTAGTGTCTAGTAAATTTTACTAACAGCAAAACGACCCACACTACACGAAACTCATCCGCAACTCAGTATAATGCTATCGCCGATCACTGTGAGCGAGTAGGTGGGGCATGGTGACGTAAAGGTAGTTCCAAGTACTGGAGGGCCAAGCATTCAGTCACTGAAGTACTATATGTAGTATGTGTACTCTATGAAACGATTCTCTGAGCCGAACCTGAAAGCTACTTCTCGTACGGGTAGAGTGCGTCAAACAAGAACATCGGAAAGGTGAATTCTTGTTCTGCAGGGCGCTCGAAGCACATAACCCGGTCCGCAAGTGTCGGATCGGCCGTTGGTGCCGCACAGAAAGGAGTACCGTAGGCCCAGACGACTTTCGTATTGGTCTTCACCCAGTCTGCCATGTTCGTGAGCGACGTGTTCTCCACATTCATCGACATGATGAATGCGGTTGGCTCCATCAGTGCGGCTGGTAGTTGTTTGAGAGGGTTGGCGGTTAGTTGCAGCTCTGGTATGATCAATCCGGCGGGCAGCATCGCCAGAGTCGGAAGTGTTTCAATCTGATTCCCCACAAATGAGAACATGTACGCCGGCAACAAGAACATTTGGAACGGAATATCTGTCAACTCGCCGTAGTCGAAGGATATCCCAGCAAAAGGGTGCCACCGCAGGTACAGATCATTGGGAAGAGTCTTGAGGCTGGTTGTATACCTATGTGTGACGCCGGCAAAGGTTGCAAAATACCTTGAGACACTTCGGCCACTTGCGACCTCGCCAGAACCACCGATAGTAAACGCGTATGAGCAGTGGCGGAGACAGAACTCTTGGCGTCCCAGTTCACAATGGACGAGTTGTAAATATGAAGCGACGCCAAACTCTCAAGACGTTGAAAAGTAGGAGGCATCTCGAGTCCAGGGCAGTGGGCAATCGAGAGTGTGGCGAGTACAACGGGATCTAGTTTGTCGAAAGCCGTCTGGTCTGGCGTCGTGGTGTTTTGAACATGACAATCGTAAACTAAACTTGCGCACGGCACTTTGCCATTGGAAAACCAGGGTCTTGTCATAGCCCGGCAGCCGAGCACCTCGTAGTTTGCAGCACGTTGGACCGCTAGGACATGAAGGAGAAGAACAATTGCCCCCCACAGAAAAAACACTGCGACTGTTATCACATGTTTCCACCTCAGGAGAGCGTGCAAGCTCTTCCATTGATTCGGGCTCTGGGAGTTCACTTTACAGCCGTTAGTTGTATGCTCGGCCCTCCAACGCCAGGGACCACCTTGATGTCACCACGCCCTAGCAACTCGCTCGCAGTGACCAGCGATAGCATTATACTGAGGTGCGGGATGAGTTTCGTAGTAAAGTGGAGCATACCCGCGGCAAACATGAATCGATTTTCCAGAACCATGGTCACGAATGGAACGGGGTCGTACATGAAGTTGGGGTTCTTGAAGCTTCTGTACTGGGGGTTGAACGCTTGAGCGTACGGGACGACGATAAGCAGCGGCACGATAGTCACCATGCCGATACCGATCATTGCATTGTACGTAAAGGTAAATACTCGCTCGTGACGTTCGGAGGAAAATCTGGATGCCTGCTGTCGTCCAGCAGTTTATAACCAGCAGCGCAACCATGATGACGTTGAGCTCAGATCCGGGCAGCAAGTTGCTAGCTCGGTGTGACTGGTAAGTCTGCGAGCTTGCTACAAGGAGCTCTTGGAGCGCATACACAGTCGAGAAGTGTGCACTTTCGACGCCGAAGAAGCCCCGACGAGAGAATACTCTCTTCCACATTTGAGCAATTGAACGCGCTAATAGCGACGCTAGCCGTGGCTTCGGTTGACTAGCCGGTGGTGCGACTTTTGCTTCGTTCTTGTCCGACAGGCTCAAGAGTTTTGATACCATCGGGTTCAACAATAGAGTCCGTATCACGCTCGTCTCCGACCGTAGTTTAAGTTGTCGACCTTGGATCGACATCACGATAATGTTCAGCACCCGAATGCCGTGCACCGCCCCGACGATTCCGAACACGACGCCGTAGAATCGGTAGTTCTCGGTTCCCTTGAGCGACCACATCTAGACGTAAAACGTCATGGTGTCCGTGGTGAGGTACCAGTATGCCATGGCCACACAGATGAGGAAAGTGCCGCAAACTGCGTGGAAGAGCACGATGAACATCCATGCCGCCGTGTACAATGCAGGTGAAAGCTCCAACGTAAGGCTTGGCTCACGTTGATGAGAAATCGTGCTCTTCTGCTGAAGAACTGCCGTGGAGCCTATCGACACTTCTTGCTGTACTTGGTAATGATGCCGCCGGTGTTGGAGCTTGACGGTAGATTCCCAATTGGACAACCGTTGTGAAGAAAAGTCCCCCTTTTAGATTGCTAGACGAACTCAAAATTCAATCGCAGAGAACGATCGACCATTTTTGAAGTTCACCACCTCGCGTCTGGCGTGCGCCACCACCTCGTCTCTGGGCTGCGCCACGGGGACTACATGTATTCTGAAACTTATTTTTGTTGGGAGGTAGGTAGCGAAGCTAGCTGTCGGACAACCCAACACTGGGAGGTAGGAAGGTAGGTAGCGAAGCTAGCTATCGGATAGCCCAACAGTACTTAATTTGAGGACAACTCAGTCAACGTTCGTGCAACATGATGATGTATTGCACACAATGATGTGGTGTACATGATGTTGTAGTGTATACACATTGCTGAACTGGTGTAGCCCCCGAAAATGAACGATGCATTCCAAAGCCATTATCGCATTCGTGGGCTACGCATTCTTTGAATGACATTCGTCAATCAAAATGCAATGAACGTAGATGTATAATTTACAATTACGTGCGGTGGGTTTCGTCTTGAAACCATTCAAACTGCAGTCCCGCGGCGTATCTTCGGAAGGTGCTTGAATCTGTACTTGCGTTGTTGCGAAATGTGTAAAAAACGACTGCAATTTAACGGCGAGACTCGGCGGTGCATACATGATTGCCTTGCCGTTTAAAGTGCAGTCGGGGCCGTATCTTTATTGTTGAAGTGTGTCCTTGTGCCCTGAAGCAGATAAGATCAGATGTTTTCCATTATCACCACTGTTCATCGACAGAAAAAACTTAGATCACTTCGTCCTAGCATTTACACGACAAATGGAGGATGGCTATTAAACCAGAAGTTACTGGAAGCCACGATCATAACACGAAAAAGTTGCATTGGCATTAATGTCATCAAACGAATGTCCTCACACGACGCCACCTCAAAATGTACCTCCCAGACTCAACAACGACCCTAGTTTTGAGGACAACTTAGTCAACGTTCGTGCAACATGCACACAATGATGTGGTGTACATGATGATGTACACACATTGTTGAAGTCTGCCCTTGCGGTTGAAAAGCGTTTGAGGAAAGAACCTTGTTCGTCGATAGATTCTTTGAAGCTGCTTGGTGCAGCCGCCGAATATGAGCGATGGCATTCCATGCCTTCGTGGACGACGCGTACTTTGCATGGCATTTATTAATCGAAATGCAATGATCCTAGATGTATCTATTGCAATGACGTGCAGTGTGTGTTGTCTTGATACGATTCAAACCTGATAGATGCCGAGTAGTGTAGTTTTTTTAACTAGGTTCGTAGTTGAGTCTGGGGACACGAATTATAAAGCACATTAAAAAACACGTTAAAGAAGCACGTAATTAGAATTCCAAAAATGTCACGGCACCAAAATACAACAGAAGGAATATTACTGGACTCGATTCGCCTTGTTCATCCCTCGCAGCTTCCGCATTTGCTCCAGTTGGGGCTTGTAATCGTTTAGCAGATCTGCTGCGAGTACGCTATACAAACAAATCGGTACACAAATCATATTCCTGCATCGCGTGTCATTTTGTATGAGCTAGTTCATTTGGGGGGGGGGGGGGGGAGGGAGCTTTCCGGCTGAATTGTAACTGAGCTGCTACTACACATGCAATTTGGCCGCGACCACAGTCATTCAGCTTCAACACTTGCGCAGTCTCTCGTATGCCTCGTTGCTCCAACGGTGACGAGCTCGATCATTGTCATCTTTGCTACTTCAAGTTGAAACCGGAGCCAGATCATAACACGCCCCCTCCGACGCTTGCGCCGGAACACTCAACTGTCAGCAATAGGCAAACCCGTGGTCATGCCGATTTGCTTGCAGTGCTGATAGAGGCTGCGCCTGGGTAGCGTCTTCGTGAACATGTCAGGGGGATTCTCGGATCCGTTCACCTTGTAGATTTCCAGTAAGTCATGTCTGACTTGCTCACGGATGTAGTGCCAACGAAGCTCAACGTGCCGTGTCTTGCTGCTGTAGGTTGGGAGCTTTGCAAGCGCAATAGCAGCGTTGTTGTCGACACCCAAATTTCGATTCGTCTTCATGTCGACCACGTGCAGAGCTTCATCAAGCATGTCCCTCCATGGCAGCCTGGCAAGCCCCGACATATTCGGCTTCTGCAGTGGACTGGGCCGTGATTGTTTGCCGGCGAGCAGCCCAAGTAACGGCACCTCCAGCAATTGTCATCACGAACCCCGTGATGCTCTTACGAGTTTTTGGATCATTGCCACAGTCGGAATCACAGTGTTCACTAACCACAATCTTGCCAGCAATACCGTCACAGGCCGAATACATGATGCCCAGCTTGCTAGTCTCACTAGGTATCGGAGGATCCGCTTCACCGCGCCGCAGTGTTTCTTCGTAGGCCTACTTACAAAGAGACTCAAGTACCCGACCGAGAAAGCAATATCAGGTCTTGTACTGATGCGAGATACATCAGCGATCCAATTACAGCTCGATAATCAAATACAGGGGTCATCATCGTTTTGTTGTTCATTTTGTACCAATTTTGTGTTTGTCTCCATTGGAGTTCCACTGCCATGGGCTCCATCGAAACCGAAGCGCTCAAGAACGTTTTTTGCAGTACTTTTCCTGATGGATTCTGATACCATCCTCGTTCTGCTCCACTTGCACGCCTAGAAATTCGTGAACGAGGCCACCGTCTTTAAACACGTACTTCTTGGCGAATGCTGCAAACAGTGACGTCTTGTAGCCGACTGAGTTGGTAGCGAGCACAACATCATCCACGTACATTGGAATTAAAGTAAGAACGCCATCCTTTTAATATACATACAGACACAGCTCGGCCTCGGTGTTGTGATAGCCCAGTGACTTCACGAATTTATTCACTTCTTCGTACCACTCGGCACCGGACTGGTGCAGACCGTAAAGTGCTTGATTCACGCGATATACTTTCGCTTCGGACAAGAAAATCCTGGAATTCCGCGCACGTACTGCTTTATCTTCAGATTCGCGTTCAGATAGGCCGTATCAATGTCACCTTGATACAAAATCAGGTGTAGCTTCGCCGCTACGGCGACAACTACTCGGAATGTTACCATCCGGGCAACTGGACAGAAAGTAATAACGTAGTCAACTGGAAATCACCGCAGCCTACAAATCGAGATCTCCAAGTGATCGCGAAGCCTTCTGTGTCTGTGTTAGGCCGGAATCTCCACATTGTAGCCAGTAGGTGAGCATGACTCGGCATTTCAGACTCATCGATTACTTCAAACACGCCTTTCGAGAATATTCACTTCACTTCTCGGTACATACCAGCTTGCTACGGAGAGCGCACTGCCTCACGGTAGCTTCGAGGAATCTTCACGTCTCTTATTTGCCACTTTGACTTGACAGGCGGTTCCCCGGAGTCAATTACAGGTTCTCGCTTGCAGTAGCTATCATACACGTGATAATCTTCAAGTCGTTTTGGCGGTCGACGTTCAGCATCAGCACGGAGTGTCATTCTTTGTTGTAACCTTCGCATGTTCTGTTGACGTTTTAATCCTTGAACATCCTCCAGTTCTGCTTCTAGTGCTGTTCGCTGAACTCCTGTTAGCGTCTCCGAGACCATACACACATCGATACCGTTGCCAGCATCAACTGCAACTAGCTGTCGTGCTGTATCATCGTTGTCAGCATCATCTTCTCGGAAATTGTCGGGGACCATGTGCTCCAGAGATTCGCTTGGTAGACTACCGTACATCTAGGCATCTACTAGTGAACTGTCGGATCAAGTCGCCAGATTCAGGATCATGTTGCTCATTTGAGTCTTCCGCCTCACCATCAGCATCTGATTCTCCATCACTTTTCGAGGTAGAAGGTTGTTCTGAAGAAGAGGGGCTAGCTGGTTCAGGTTCACATTCAGGTTCAGGTTCACTGAAAAGAACTTCATCAGGAATCTGGTCTTGCTCTTGAGGTACATTGGTGGTAACAACTTGGGTCTGTCCATGTTCTCGCTCAACCTCAGCCATTAGCTCCGGATCGGCGGGGTGTTTCTCTTCGCACTCATCATCAACATCATCGTAGTATTGATCGACACCGCGAGCAACCTCTCTCACCTTGAACTTGTTATTGCTGGATGCCCGTGGGAAGGCAGTATACGTTGGCATGCTATTCCATTCAGTAATCTGCAGACTCTTCCATCTCTTCATGCGGGCCAACCACCGCCATTTCGTCCAAGTCATCATAATCGACGAGCTCTGGATCGATCAGATCAGCGGCCTTAGCAGGAGGCAAGTCATCGTGACTTGCCATGTCGTCATCAGCAAGTTCAGCTTTTTCATTCGCGCCACTCAATAATATTCTTCTCGTCGCTCGTTCGACGACACTGCTGCTGAAACTATAGGTCTGCGAAGATAACTTGGTTCTTTCGCTTGATCTCGCGCTCAATTTTCTTCATCGATGACGGCTTTCGCTCCTTCCCCATGTGACATGCTCCACAGTCGTCAAACCCGCGCTGTCGTAGCATCATCCCAGTCACTAGTCCTTTGTCAGCCATTATCTTCAGGAACTGCGGACACAAGTGGCCGAAACGCTCATGCCACCTCTGCAGATCAGCCGCACCATCTGCAGCTGATATGTTTGTTCACTCGTGGGGGTCTCGTGGGAGATGGATCTGCCTCCAACGACCTAGCGTCTTCTTTATTCTCTGCTAAAAAGGAATGTTGGGCGGTGAACGTAAAACCATACTGGTCACGTCCGACTTCCAACATTAAACGAGAAACAAACTGTTGTTTCTCGTTTCGTTTCCAGAGTTCATACTTTCGAGCGTCAGATCGATCACGGTACTCAATTGAATATCCGTGATCATCTGCTCGCGAGTGCGACAGTAAATTTTTGCTGTCCGGCACATGAAACACGTCACGTAGGGCGATGATCACATCCAACTCACCACGCTGTGCAACAACTTGCACGCCATGTTCAATGGGGATCGCTGCAATATTCTTCTTAAAGCCACCCACGCATTCAGCATCGTTGTCAACCGGCTGATACTTAGTGACGTATCTGCGGTCCGATGCCATGTGCACGGTCGCCGCGTCGTCGAAGCACCACTCACTCACGGAGTAGTCTTGGGAACCGGTATCAGCATGAGCATTGACAGAGAAGTCCTCACAATCTTGTTTGCTCAGAGCGTCCTCGCGAGTCACCTCACTGATGATCTCCGGCTGGTTCTCGACGATGGCTTCACTATCGTCGTTGGCGAGCTTAGCCTCATCCTTCGCGCCTCTCGTCTTGCTCGAGTGTCGCGTGTATGCTGCTTGCTTCTTCCCAGAACCGCTCGACAAATCAATAGTCTTTTTGGGACAGTCCTTTTCCATGTGCCCCGTCTGTGGCACCTAAACCAGTTCCCTTGCTGCTTGTCCAGCTTCTTCGCCGCGACTGCAGCAGATCGTTCGGGGGTCGTCTGGCTCGCACTCGCTGGACTAGCCACGATCTTCGTCGGCAGTTTCTGCTTCGAGACTTGGTGCTGGGCTTGGGTCTACCCAATCGCACCCAGTTCACGATCTCACCGATTGTAGCTGTCCATCCGAAGAATCTGGTCCCTCAGCTTCTCGGCGTATCGACGTCACTTGCGCCAGTTTCCACTATTCCTCTCAAGCTATCGAAACGAGAGTTGTTTGGCAACGATCTCATCAGCGTATCAATGAAGATAGGATCTCGCACGTCAGCGTTCAGAGCCGCGAGCTGAGACTTCATCAAGAACATGTTGTTCAGGTGCTGTCGAACATCCCAGTTGGGCTTGCACTTGGTAGCCTGAAGCTTATTAAACAGAATGATCTCCTGGTTTGTACGTGTCGCGGCGTTCGTCTTGCCCTCGTACATGTCCTCCAGGTACTTCCACATCTCCGTTCCGGATTTCTTGGTCATCACTTGTTGCCCCAACTGCATTGAGAGAGACGACATGATGATATGCTTGAACTTGACCTGGGCGTCACCGGACGTCTTCTTTTCAGCATCGTTGTCGCCTACCGACATTGTATTGTCACCCGTAGCGTACTCGAGTACTCCCTTTTCCCCAAGCGCGATCTCCATCATGTTCTTGTAGTATGACCAGCACTGACCATGTCAGTTCACGGGACGGTCATTCTTGTCATTCTTGTTGAGCTCGACCTTTGTCGACATCTTTAACTCTTGAGTTCTTGATTCTTGCTTCGCTTGGAACGTTAGGCTCATAACCATGTTCCGATGCCGCTCTGCTTAGCGCTCACCGGGTTGACACCTTGAGCAAGACGGAGCTAAGGACACGTGCCATCGAGCTGTCATTGCCGAGTTACTAACGTGGGTTATTGCTGGGACAGATGAGCTCAAGGTCTGTTCTCCAATCGAGTAGCGCTACTCCTGCGCACCACACACTGGAATTGTCGACGGCCTTGTACACTGCGGCATGGGTCTTCATCGTGCTCTCCCACGCAGCTCGCGGGAATTTCCTCATCTGTGTGTCCATGGCGTACCTCACCACGGACATCATGTCGCTCAACGTCTCGATCTGGTCGCTCAAGTGAACCGAGAACTACCGATTCTACGGCGTCGTGTTCGCAATCATCGGGTGATGCACGTCGTTCGGGTAGACCTCATCCTGATTTCGATCAGAGCTCGATAGTTCACACTTCGGTCGGGGACGAGCTTGACTCAGAGTATTGTGCCCAACCGGGTGAAAACAAGTCGACGCAGTCCGTCGGAAAAGAACGTGGCAAATAGCTCACACTCGACTGGTCATCACTCCCTTGCTCTCGTTTGGAACAGCGTGTTCTCTCGTCCGGGCATCTTTGGTGCCAAGAGTGTGCACTTCTTCGTTGTTGCTGTGTTCCGAGAGGTCCTCGAACCCAGCTCGCAGATTTACCAGTCGTATTGAGCTAGCAACCTTCTGCAGCGAGCTGATTTCAACACCCTCATGGTCGCGCTGCTGGTTACAAACTACTGGACTACATGATATTTGTCCGGAAGTCCCCAGCGCTTCAACGAGTATCGATATGCACGACGCGATCATCAATTTCGGAATGTTGACTATCGTGCCACTGATTATCTTCGTCCCGTACATTCAAGCGTTCAACTTCGAGTACAACATGGTCGAGGACCCGGAGTTCATGTACGATGCCGTGACGTTTGTTACCACGGTTCTGTAGATTCGATTGATCTTTGCGACAAGTCTGATCGACCTTGCCACAAAACTCATCCCGCAATTCAGTATAATGGTATCGCTGTTCAAGGTGGAACGAGTTGGTGGGACGTTGCAGGGTTTGCAAGTAACTTGATTTTTGGGGGTTAATTACTACAAGTAGTTTCCAGTAGCTGGAACTAAATTACTGCTAGAGTAGTATTTTAATACTATTACTAGAGGGTTGGGCTGGTAGTGCTGGTCGTATAGCGTTCATGTAAATGCTACGTGCACATGAACTTGTGCATCTCCTGCGCCCGCTTCGCAGCCGCAGTATCTGCGCGCGACACATATCTACTGAAGTCATGTGTTACACGTTACACAGGAGGGTAGGTGGCACTCCAGCAGCAACTGAAGCAAACTTAAACTTGTTACTGCGGCACACACCTCGACCGCAACTACGTTCTTCTGCCGAGCCTGCTTCACTACTGTAGTGCAAAATACGAACTGTGGCTAGACCTTCTCTTACTGTTGGCTTCTCTGCTTCTTTAGCCTTCGGCCACCTTCAATCCTGTCTGCGACCTTGCATTGCACGCACCACCTTGCACGCACCAGCAAGATGTACGATCAACATCTTAGCACGCCGCCCTCCGAGATAGCAGGCATGGACTCGGAACTACGCTTTAGCACCATTTCGTTTCAGCATCACGTCAGAGAATTATGCCGCGCAATTTCACGGTGGGTTTAACTGGCCTTTGGTTGCATACCAATTAGCGTTTTCATTTCGTCGAGACGAAAGAAACCAATCGGCTTGGTCAGTAGGTCTGCAGGATTTTCGTCACCATTTACTTTCCACAGTTCAACACCGCCCATCTCGCGCACATAGTGTAGACGCAACTCGATGTGTCGAGTTTTTCTGCTGTACGTGGGGCGAGTTGCGAGGGAAATCGCAGCTTGATTATCAACTCCAAGCTTCCTGATAGATTGTTCTTCTTGGCACGCCTCACAAGCTGCAGCATATTCAGCTTCTGCAGTGCTTAGTACCACGATACTCTGGCGTCTTGCAGTCCATGCTACTGACCCACCAGCCATCATCATCACATACCCTGATACATTTTTCCTCGTGTCCGGAAAGTTGCCCCAGTCGGCATTGACAAAACCTCTAATTTCCGGCATATCGACAGCGCTTGAGTCTTGATTCTTGAAGAACACACCGTGATTTTTCGTAGCTGCTAAATACCGCAAAACACGCTTGAGTGCACCAGCAAGTCACATTTGGGTTCTGCACATATCGACTCAGATAGCCAACAGCAAATGCGAGGTAGGGGCGAGTGCTTGTTGCGAGATACATTAACGCTCCAATTGCCTCACGATATGGTAGACCAGACTCCTTGTCACCTTCCTTCGCCGCCCTCAACTTGACTGTAGTGGCCATTGGTGACCGGCACCCGACTGCATCAGCAAAACCGAAGCGCTCCAGGACTTCTTGAGCATACGTTGATTGGTGCAGGAGAACGCCATCTTCCTTCCAGTCCACTTGAACTCCCAAGTAATTGTTCAGCCGACCATATCCTTTAATCCATACTTCTTGTTCAGCTCAAGGAAGAATTTTGACTTCCAGCCCTCCTTGTTCGTCGCGCAAATGATATCATCAACATAAACAAGAACGATGGCTGTTGTCTCCTCCTTTGAGTAGAAGTAGATGCATGGTTCAGTGGCAGATCTCCGTAGACCTTTTTCACTCAACCAGCCGTGGAGCTCATCGTACCATTCGCGTTCACTTTCGTGAAGACCATACAGCACTCGCTTCACTTTGTACACCCATCCAGGTTTTGCGGAAACCTGCAATGCGGCGAATCAAGTTAACATATCGCTTTCGTGCATTCAGGTACGCCGTGTCAATATCACCCTGAAAAGCAAGCAACTGCAAAATCTTGCACAGTGCCACGAACATCCTAAAAGATGTCATTCGTGCTACAGGAGAGAACGTATCCAGCATGGTGAAGTCGACACCAGGGGCTTCTTTGTCGCCTCGACCACACCAACGCGAGCGAAATCGCAGCACATTACCGGATTCGTCTGCTTTAAGTTGGAATCTCTACATTGTCTCCAGCGGCTTGGTGCCTATCGGTATTTCACTTTCTGGCACCAATTTAAGCACATCCTTTTCAATCATTGCAGTGACTTTTTTCTCCATGCCCTTCCACCACTCAGCTCTCTGCGGTGAATTCATCGCTTGGGGAACTGTGCGTGGAATCTGCACTTCTGAGATATTCCAAACTCGTTGTTGTGGTTTAGGCATCTCGGTTATCATCGCGATGACAGCATATGCAGCGTACACGTGCATCTCTTCCAGACTAATTTCTTCGTCATCAGTATCCACTACTTCGACAAGTCCAGCACGGGGCTCAGTTAATTCATGATTGTTCCTCTCAGTATGGCAATAGCCTCCGTCATTGCGCCACGTGCCAGCTGTTAGTGCAGCATGTTGAAAGTCGTCGTGACCATGGGCAACCTCTTCGCTGTCACGTAAGCTGATAGTGCTCTCAGTTGTACCTTGGTTGAGGGCATACACGTCCCCACCAATTTGTCTACCATGTTGGCTGCGATCACATACGTTCGGAATGCGGGAAACTTCAGGATGCAGTACAACATCATCACTGAAACTCGGCAATTCTCTTTGCAGCCACGGGGAGCGTTCGCCACTTGCAGCGCTGTCATTTCTTGGAAGCATTGGGCCATGATTGGTGTTGTCGGTGGTGTTACCATCTCCTCCCCCTCCTACGACTGGCAAGTCGTAATTTTGGCGACCTGCGCTTGTCAAGCTAAGGTGTTCAGCTACGATCCAGTCTCGGACACTGCTATCAAAGCCATCTTTGTGTCGATCCTTGTACATTATTTGCTCATTGACTGTCACTTGACCAGCAACTTACACAGTGCCTTCAGACGGGAAATACACTTGCAGCCAAGCATGCTATCCCGGTAACCCAACACAAAGCCAACTCTGCAATTTGTGGCGCGATGGCCCCACCTTCGTGTGCACGTACGCTAGCACGCCAAACTTCCTGATGTGGTGGATGTCTGGCTTTCGGCCCCACATTTCTTCATAAGGTGTGCTGTTTGTTGCACTGGAGAATTAACGGGTTTTTATGTACACTGCATAGTGTAGCGCTTCTACCCAGAATGACGTTGGGAAGTCAGAATCCTCCATCATCAATTTCATTGTAAGGCTTTTGGTTGGGCTTGTGGTTTTTCAGGTAAATTGGAAACTAAATTGATCTGTCTTATCTGTTTGCTTTGTTCTACCCGTTTACCTAGGGGCGCCCTCGTGGCGCGCCGTCTTGAACATGCAGTGGTTGGCTGTGGCTCGCTGGAGCTCGCGCTTGCGCAACCATGGTAAGTATGCAGGTGACGATTCAGGATCTCTGTGCGCGGACTCAACTGATGATGGTGTGGTGTTCTGCTCTTGCACGTGCAGATCATTACACTTCCCCCGACTTGAGTGAGTCCCGGCACCTTGAACATTGAAGTCGCCGAAGGTGAAGTTGGTAGTACCGTAGTCCCTTGATGTACAGTGAAACCTCTACTGAAGAGAATTCCACTAGACCTGTGCCGCTTGAGTGCGGTGACGGAGATCCTTCAGCAGGGCCTGCCAGTGACTCACATGCTTGATATTGCGCTCTTGTTCCCACGTATTCTCATGATGAGGAAGTCCGTGCCACTTGACAAGGTACTCAGGTTGACGGTTGAAGATGCGCTTCTTGATCAGGGCTTCGACAACATGTAGCGACTCACCGTTGTCGTCAATATTACTGGAGTTGATTTCGGGATTACCCGGCCAGCGAAGCGGTCAGGATTGCTGTTGTATACCTTGAGCTTGTCGATGTTAAAGCGTGGGCTGAGGTGCCTCAGGTTGGCCGGTAGGTCCAGTAGTACCACGTTACCACGAAGCTCTGAGATGGTGTACGGGCCGATGAAACGCGGAATGAATTTCCGTGATCGAAGCGTTGTTTCCGCAGTGGCGTGCGAAATGTTCAGGTCCTGTGTCGACAACAAGGCCAAATCACCGACCTTGAACGGGTTCGCGGTACGGCGTTTGTCGTAGAACTTCTTCTGAGCCTTCTGTGCATCCAACAGATTCTTACGCGCACGTTCGATCACTTCTTGACGGTGCTGAACAAACCGAGAAGCATACTCCACTCGAGACTGCGCTACCGGCTGACCACCTTCCGCACTACCCAATGGGTTCTTGGGCTGTCGCCCGGTGTCGACGAAGAATGGTGACAACTTCGACGAGCTTGACACTAGGGTAGCATGTGCATACTCAATCATGGGTAGATGCTCATTCCAGTCATTACCATGGTATGAGATGGAGCAGCACAGAGAGTCTTCAAGCGTCCTGTTCTGGCGCTCTGTCTGCCATCCGCCTGGGCTCTGTGCGCAGTGGTCATCGCTGCTTTGATCTTCATCAGGCTAATCAGCGCCGTCCAGAACTTCGACATGAACTTTGGGTCGCGATCAGAGATGATGGTGGACGGGATTCCGTAGTGCCGGATGACACTGTTGAAAAACAACTTCGCCGTGTCTTCCGCCGTTGCCGTGGTATGGGTCGGGATGTAGACTGGACGCTTCGACAGCTTATCGACGACGACCATGATAGCGTCGAAGCCATCGGACACCGGCAAGTGGGTGATGAAGTCTGTCGAGACGACATCCCAACAAGCTTCTGGCAGTGGGATCGGCTGTAGTTTTCCAGACTTGCGTCCCGTGCTCGACTTGTACCTCATACACGACTCGCAACTTTGGACATAAGCTTTGATATCCAGATCCATGCTCGGCCAGAAGTACCACAGCGCCGCTGCAAGCTGCGTACGTCGGATTCCTGGGTGTGCCATGATGGCAGCATCATGCACGTTGTGGATTAC
>JAIKVD010000664.1:0-16328 GCA_024679075.1 Phytophthora uliginosa
TCAACAGCTTCGAAGGGCCCGACTCGCGCAAGTCCATCGGCCGCTCGGGCCGCCGCGAGATCCTCCCCTTCGCGCGGGAGCTGACCGCGTTCCTGGAGGAGGGACGTCAAGAGGGGAGGGAGATGACGTCATCGCACATGATCGACTACATCCGACAAAACCACGCGCAGTGGCTCGAGAGCTACATGGCAGACAAGAAGAGCGCCGAGAGCGGACAAGCGGCACTGGTCAGACTCTGCCAGCGGTTCGTGGAGCGACGCGGCTTCGTGCAGACTAGTTCAAGCGCAGCACGCCCAGTTACGACTACGCCTTTGACTACGACTGCGACCATGACGAACTCCGCCACGGGTGCAGTTGGCTCCAATGAGTCCGTGACGCACTCCAGTACGCCGGCACTGCAGGCTAACACACCCATGACACACACTACTAGCGTGCCTGGGACTCACCCCACTGCGGCCGAACCACAATCCAATGCGTATGAATTTGAACCGGAAATCGAAGAAGACACCCCTCTGCTGTTTGGACTGGACATTGGCACTACAGCAATCAAGGCTGTCGTCGTGAAAGCCGAGGGCGGGCAGACCGTTGCCATGGCCAACGTGTCTCTCAGCGACGTGGCCGTCCCAAGAAGACCTGGCGAGGATTTTGTAGAGAATAAAATCGGAGTGCAGAATGTGGACCAATTGCTGTTGGCAGTACAGCGCGCAGTGAATTTGCTTCCGGAGGCGGCAAGGCGGCGCGTTACGTCGATTGGTATCTGCGGTCAAATGCACGGAATCGTGTGGTGGTGCAGTCGAGCTGTACACGAAGCAGCGGAGCGTTTGCTGGCAACGGGTGGAGACTGGATCCGTGAAGATGACGACGACTCGTACGAGCCGGTATGGAGCGAGCTTATTACGTGGCAGGACCAGCGCTGTAAGCCTGCGTTCCTGGACAACTGCCAACAAAAGATTGCGCGTACCAAATCTACGTCTAATGATTCGACACCCAACCGTGTTGCTGCTGGGTATGGTCTAGCTTCCTTCGCTCACACACTGGAAAACTCTCCGCGCACGCTGGTGGGCATGGACGCTTGTGGAACGATTCATGATTTTGTGGCTTTTGTGCTGTGTGGCCACACGCTTCCTAGCGAGACCTCTATGGACACAACAGACGCTCACAGTTGGGGCGGCCTGAATTTGCAAACGCAGACCTGGGATCCAAGGGTGTTGCGCGCGCTTCGGATCCCATCTTCGATGCTTCCTGCTGTGAAGAAGCCGGGCTCGTGCATCGGCCACAGCTCTACCGGGTATTCTGGTTTCGGACTACCCGAAAACAAGCCCGTGTACGTGCCGATGGGTGATCATCCGTGCTCCGTACTGGCCGCTATGGCGCAGCGCCAAATGAACCCGAGTAGCGACTCCAACTTAACGTGTACGTTGCGAAGTGAATTGGTGGTGTTGCAGGTTATATTGACATCGTGATATCTGTTTGCAGTGGTGAACATAGGCACATCGGCGCAGATGGCCATGGTGCTAACGGGAGGAGACATTGAAAAACTATCCAGCTCTGAGGACGTCGACGGCCAGCACAACTCAAGCTTTGAAGTGCGGCCATTCCTGTTCGAAAACCGCTTCTTAGGTGTTGCAGCCTCGCTCTCCGGGTTCGCTTTCGCAAGAATTACTGCGTTTTGATTTCTCGGTTAGCTAACCGCATTCGTTTGATGTGGTAGCGGTAACACGTTCGCATGGTTAGTGCATCAGTGGCAGCAATGGGCCGAAGAAATGGGGCTCATTCCCGCTTGTACCGATACCAACGAAGAGCAGGCGGCGCAGCGCGAAGCCGAAGTCTACGCGCGGCTGATCGCGCTGGGTTTGCAGCGCCAAGACACCGAGCTGACGTTTGTGCCGACACTAAACGGCGAGCGCGCAGACCCCAACGCAACTGGCAGCATTTTAAATTTGCGAATGAACAACTGGAGCATGGGTGACATCAGCGCCGCGCTGTCCCGCGGCCTCGTGGATAATCTCTTCGCCATGATCCCCGCAGAGCTGCAGCCGCTGGTATCCGTTCAACCGTACGTCTCACCCCACACACACTCCATTTGGTTCAGTAAAGCACACTCACAGTTTCTTGCTGCACTGCTGCAGGTTGATCGGCACAGGCAACGCGCTGGTGCGCAATGAGCTGCTGCAGCACTTCTTCTTACGGCGCCTGGCTCAGCCCTCGCAGCTGCAGCTGCAGACCGCCGCAGACGCCGCCGTTGGCGCAGCGCTCACTCCGTCGATGCTAGGCGGACGACCCGTCGTCCTTAATGTGTAGTGCGTTAGCTTTCTGGTGAGGTCTGCAGGCCGCCATTTAGGACAACGGCAACTTGACCATGTTGAAGCGGTTTCATGTTGGAGTGAGCCGTTTGTCCTTCACGCGACCTTCGAGCTACATCGTCGATATGACGCCAATCAACCTCTGACACGTGCTCGGAAAATTCTCGTGGATCTATGCGCACTGAACCCTAGTCACCAAGGGTAGGTCAAAATGAATCGCACATTGAATTGGGACCAAAACGAGGAATTTGGTCATTTCAAAATGCTGTTGCTAGGCGATCGCTGCAAAAGTGCCTAGATGACAAGAAGGAAGATGAAGTGTCATAGGGCTTTATCACCGATAAAGGAGAATATTCAACTTTTTGCATGGACCATCGACCACACCTCAGCCTGCTGCAGGCTGCGTAGCAGTAGCGGATCTCGCCGTTATTCTAGCCAGTCGCGGCGAAGATATGGGGTACGCTGACAATTGGCGCATGATGCCGACCGTGCTTCAGCTTTGCTGCACCCTTGTTCGTCAAAATGGTGCATGTACATGTATGTATGGTGGCGCTGCTGCCACTATTGGCGCAACCATGGTGAGCCTGGTATCTTGCTCACTAGACGTGCGGCCAGCAGAACTATTTTACTAGTGTGAATGGGTTCGTGGTTCGCCCTCGGATTGTATCTGTTTTGGCTTTTGATAAATGCAGCCGAACCAATTGTCGAAGATAACTCTAACGGACTACGATACCAGACCTTAGCTTAGACTCGTTTATTATGAGTACATATACACGGTTCCCATCGTTGGAAAAGCGTGTCATGGTTGAGCTCCTGCCATGAGCTTGATGCTGATGCATAATCTTTTGGAGGCTTCAAGAAAGGGGAAGCTTCCACAAAGGAGCCGAACCTCGGTTCACTGGCAAACTGATTTCCTATCAACGTTAAATTTCAACTGCACCAGTTTCTTCGTTGCTCGCAGAGCTGCCCCTTATCAGAAGCGTTTCGCTTTTTGCTACCAGAGCAATTCATGTGGGACCTCTTTTTTTTGGTCCGGCCCAATTTGAGCGCGCTTTGAATCGCACGTTGGAGCCAGAAAATAGCCTGGCGTGCGTTTCCCGCGCACAGAAATCTAGAACGTTCTCTGCCACGCGGAGCGGGTGAAATGTGGAGGTTGTATACAGGGAAGTATGCCGACGCATCGCAGACCTCCCCGACCTCCGTCCCAGGAGCCGTTAAAATCGTCGCATACAAACACCAAGACGTCGGGCTGGGAAGGCGCTCTGGCCACTCGTTTTGCAATTCATTTGCAATTCATTTGCAATTCTTTCCGGTAAGACGCGAAGAAAAGCCGCGTGGCGGCAGGGAGGGAGAACTTAAGAATCGCGCGCTACGAGAAGAGCGTGCACGCCGACGAGCAGGAGAGCGACTTGAGGGACCAGCAGCCTCGCAAGCAGCACCCGCAGAGGCACTCGAGGCACAGGAGGGTAGGCAGGACAGGTCAGAGCACTCGGCTGCCCGACGGAACCACTCGCAGCGCCCTCGTCGCCACCGGACGAGCGCTTTCCAGGCCCATTCCAGCGGCTCGTTTCCCGTCCTCTTGGCGCGCTTGCTCCTAAGCGTCGACCGTCTTCGGTGGAGATCAATTCTTGCAGGTAACGAAAGCCACAGGCCCTGCGGGCGAGCGAAGACGACGTCTGACGTTCTGTGTGTTGTGCGCCTTCAGTTTCACTGCCTGAACACACACTCAACAACCCACACCCACCCACTGCATATACATCTACCCACCCACCCACGCACCCCAGTCCCAACACAGCCATGGCCATGACGGGTGATTGGACCTTCTCGGAACAGGAGCTGCGGTCCACTCCGTCCCAGCGGGACGGCATGAAGTACGCGGACGAGCTAGTGCTCCGTCGACAGGCGTGCTACTTCATTGAGAAGATGGCCAAGGCCCTGGACCTGCCCAAACTCGCTCAGATCAGCGCTGACAACTACCTCCACCGCTTTTACATGCGCCAGTCGATTGTACGATACGACAAGTTCTTGGTCGCAGCTGCGTGCGTGCTGCTCGGCTCGAAGGCCGAGGAGAGCCCGAAAAAGATCGGCTACGTTGCCAGGGAGTACATTGTCGTCCGCAAAGTCGTGGAGAAGGAGCAAGTGTTCGCCATTCAGAAGCACGACCCGCAGGTCATTGCAGGCAAGATCATCTCGATGGAGGGCGTGGTACTGCACAATTTGGCCTACGAGCTGACGCTCTCGCACCCATACAAGTACATCAATGAGAAGGTGGACAAGGTGGTGCGTCTGCAGCATCTGACAGAGCAGCAGGCCAAGACCCAGAGCAGTAAAATCAAGCAGGTGGCGTGGTCGTTCTTGAACGACAGCGCGTACACGGTGGCGTGTTTGCGACTGGAGTCGGTGGACCTGGCGGCTGGTGCGGTGTATCTGGCTGGACTCTACGAGAGCTACGTGCCAGAGGACCTGTGCACAGCCAGCGGACTGGCGTGGTGGAGTGCGTTGGCGACGCCCCTCCATACCTTGCAAGGTATTGCCATGCTTGTGAACTCTGTTCTCTTGTCGTGGGTGCTGGCAATGTTTAAAGAAAGCTGTGTTCTCCTCCCGTTTGTTTAGATGCGGCTCGCTACTTGCTCAAAGCCTACACGGCGCCGTACATCGAAACGAACGTGCTCGCTGCGGGACTGTCGAAGTTAGTTTATATGTTTCACCCGCCCAAGTCGGTCGAGAGCCCCGCGTCGTTCGTAGAGCAAGACGTCGTGGAGCAAGAGCACTCGTCACCCATGACGGTGTCGTCGCCGATGGACTCCGCCGCGTGCGTGACGTCTCCGGAATGCGGCAGCAGTCAAGGCCGGTCACCGTACGACCACGACTTCGACCACGATGTCAAGTCGCATGCCAAGGACAGTGAGGAGAGCCCCCGCGAGACGGCGCAGGTTCCGGCGACGCCCGCGTCGCTGCTGGACAGCTTCCCTATTGCCAACGATAGTTCAAGTGCTGACAAGTTGTTGGGAAGCACTGCAGCGACGCGAGCGGCGAGCAACGGAAGACTGTCGCGCAAACGCGGTAAGGACGCCGAAAACACGTTTTGTTCTGGAAAGAAGTTTAAGTACTGCTTGTAAGAGGCTGCGACGCGAGCGAGTGAGCGAAAGCGCTCCCCTCGACGGGCGCGCCACAAGCAGCCAAGCACCGACGAGCGAAGAGCCTGACACGGCGAGTTCACCGGGCGACATGGGCTTGCAGCGGCGCGCGCGCCCTCGTCACCTTCCAGCAGCACTCTGCTCTCCGCCGGCAGCACCTCGCTCATCCGTTTAGAAAAAGTAGAAAAGCGCTAAAAACTCCACCAATAAAAAACATATTTATACAAGCAACCACGCGACACAAACCTCAATACTTATCACCGATGGGATTCTCCATCCCCACGACCATGTCGAGAACCCGAAGCTTGTTCCTTGGCACACTCGAGCCCGCAATATCAGCCATTCGACCGCTGGCGACTTGACTGGATCTGCTCGAACGCGAATGAACCCCCAGCGAGAAGCAGGGCAAGTGATTAACCGCACGCTCTGAGGCCAGGGAGGCTGCAGCTCTTCCCATTGCCCCATCGACGCAGCTCTCACTCGCTCGCTTGCGCGCTTTCATAGGGTCATCGCGCCGGCGACAGACTCGATCCACTGACCGACCGGCTCTTCCGCCTCATGGACCAAAGCGGAAGGCACTAGTCAGCCCGTCAGCGAGTGCACCATGTCGTCAAACCAAACGCAGAAGACTTCGCTTCATGCTCGGCAGCAGCGGACATGGATGAAGACGGCGGCAATCTACAGCAGAATCAAGCAGAGAGACACATGGACAAGCAGGTGAGATGAGATATTCAAGTGGGAGAACAGTCTGCTTATGCAATGCACTGCGTGGCAACATCATCGCTCAACATACCTTAGTGGTCGATGCCTGTCACTGCTCAGGGCGACATAAGACACTCACTTGCCCCCCTCGAGGCAAACTGGAAACTGCGCCCGTCGTTCTGCACATATTTTTGGCAAAGTGCTTTCGCCGGATAATCGGCGCTTATCCGGCGGATCCCCCGTTTAACGCGATGGAAACCCAGTTTATCGACTTTGCGGGCTCTTGAAGCGCCGGTGATTGGCCGAAACGCGGCTTGGAGGAACAGCGTCGTGCGACAAACGCGCAGTTTTGCGCTGCGCGAGAACCCAGGGCCGGAACTGGCCTCATTCCCGCAAAAGTCCTAGCACACTGCTTCCCGCTATACTGAGACTAGCTGTATCCAACGATCGGGCAATACTTTCGCGGCGGATGGCATCTCTTTCCAAGCGAAGCGGCACACTGTACCACTTGCCGCATTGCGAGGAATCCGCTGCGGTTGCCCCAATCGATCAAGCCGATTGAGGTCGTGGCGTCGAGCTCCAGACCATCCGCTGCCTGTCCGTTGCCGTCGTCTGACTGCTGTGGACGGACGGACTCCATGGCGCTCATTTGAAGGCCGCGCACCGACGACGGGCTGATTCCAGTCACTAGTCCACACCCAGTTGAAGCGAGTGTCGAGGCGCCCAGCCGCGCGTCGAGGATTGTGAACGCATCGATTGCAGTTCGCGATCCGGCGGCAGAGCTCGGAATGTCAAATATTCCAGGCTTGCTGCCACATTGGGACGTGTTCTATAGCAGCGCGCTGCAGGCTAAGAACGCCGTTACGGCCGGCAAACTTTTGCTTCGTGCGATACTCGTCCGGAAGAGGACGCGCTGGATGCCGTCGTTCGCCTTTATGGTCGTCTAGCTAAACAACTACAACTGTAATACTGTACATGTAATAGCCTACCGTACCTGGTAGAAGTTGTAGTATAATATCATCTGGCAATTAGTTCCCATGACGTTCAAACCACCTGCACCCTCTTGCACTCGCCACTTACTCCAAAGCGTTGTATGTATTGCTCCGCAAAGTTAATCTACTATGCTTTGATCTTTTCCCATGGCTTGGCGGCGGCCGCCTCGCCAGCTTGCATCTGCTGGCTCAGCAGCGCGCTTGGGTCTACGGACAGCTTGTCTTCGATGTCACGAATGCCAGGCACCGTCTCGCCCTTCTGAATGAGATCCATAACCTCCTTGAATGACTCCGGGTATGACGGTCCGCCCGCCGTCATCGTCGGAGAGATCGACTTCGTCACCGGCACGGGCATTTTCTCCTCCTCCTCGTCCGCTGCCGCGTTATTCGAAAGTGCCTTTACCACGCTGCTACCACCGTTGGAGATATTGCTGACACTGGTCTGCTGCTCCAGGCGTGCCATGAACGCATCGAGACTTGTGGAGGAAGGCCCTGAAGGCGTACTGTTTGCCACTGCCGAACGCGTCTCCTCTGTGGTGGTCGTGGTAGTCACGGTGGCGGTCGTTGACGATACACACTCTTGCTTCTTGTCCTGCTGCGCAAAGAACTCCTCGAGGCTAGCATGCGCAATCTCCTCAAGCGACAGGTTCGAGGACGACTTCGGGTTGGTAAGAGACTGGAGCGCCTTCAGGAGCGCGCGTAGGATGGCGATGTTTTCATCGAATGCACCAGTCGTCTTGCTCGCAGTGTGCCACTTCCACTCCATGTTAAGGCCCATCGTCTCGAATCCAATTGACTTAAGCAGTTCTTCGTGGTGCTGCAAACACACAACGTGTTAGTTAAGTTATTCGTCCATTCAGTGCGCGACGATATGGGGAATGTTACCTTGAGCGGCTCAATCTTTTGCTTGAAGTTCGCATTCCCCGGGGAAATGCGGCGATAGCGAGGGACTTCCGGGTTCTGCAGTGATCATTTGTGAATATGCTACCAATGTCAAGATATGCACATTATCATGTCATTGCCTTACCTCGACAAGATTCTTGACATACATACTGAGAATACCCGCTGCCAGTTTGAGTTGTTCCAGCGAGTTCTGCATGCACATGTCAGACAACACTTAGTCCTGCAGCACAAACACATTAAATAGTAGCGAGCGGTATGCCTACCTCAGTTCGGAGCTTTTTCAATGCTTTTTCCATGCGCTCAGCCTTAGACGCTACCTTCGCAACGGCCGCAGGTGGCTGCTGCGGGTTAACTGTCGCTGAAGACGACACCGTCGTCTTGCTACGAGAGCCACTCACTTTCTTCACTTTATCACCACTCTCCTTTACTGACTCATTCGCGTCAGAATCATCAGCACTTTCCGACTTCTTTGACAGCAAGAGCGCCTTCAGTGTGGAGATTTCAGCCTTCAACTCCGCGATAGACTGCGCGTTGCTCTGTTCAGCGAGCGAGCTGGAGATCTGCGCAGTCAGCAACGTCTTGCTGTGCATGTCGCGCTCTTTTTCATCCAGCGAGGTGCTCAACTTGGCCAGCTCCTCCGTCTGTTTCTGAATAGCGGACGACACACTTGTAAGCTCTGCAAACAACGCCTCGTCCTTCTTGGCTTCCTGCTCCTTCTCCTCCTGCATCTTCGCGGCCTCCAGCAGAGGCGGCATCGGTCGCTGCACATTCACGCAACATCACAACAGTCAGCACTCCCTCCAGCATATCGTAACCCTTTCATTCTCCCAGCAACCATCATACCAGCCACGGGATGTAACCCGATTGCACCGCGTAGTTCCACAGGAACGTGAGGATGGAGGCCGCGCCCACCAGCGACGACAACGTCCACAACACTCGGACGTAGGGCGGATACATCGTTCGGCGCTGCATCATCTGCATGGGCGCAGCTGCCGTCATCATCATCGGGGCCGCAGTCGCGAGCTGCTGCTGCATCGGCTGCATCACAGGTTGAGTTGCAGCCGTTGTCGCTGCAGCGGTGGACACTCCGCCGTTCTGGTGGCGCTCAATCGCTTCCTGGATCTCCTCCTTGGTCATGCCTTTGCCCTCCAGGAACGACACGCGCTCTGACAGTGGCGTCGACTGCAACGAGATGGAGGGATAGAACCGAGTGAGCAATTGCGAAGCGACCGCAGCGAATAAAGACGCGCCGGAAGACGCGGTCCAAGCGCATGACGAAGGAGACGGTGGCAACGCACCTGGACGCTCGGGTGCTGCAGGAACTTGAGCCCATTCTCCACCATTTCCTCGCGCATGGCCATCGCTGTGCTCCGAGCCAACTTGAATCTGCCGACGTTGACGCAATACCGGCTGTGCAGCTTGTGTACGCCACACCATCCTTAGACATCTGATTCGTCAGCAGTATCAGAATGGTAGTTCTGTGTTTCGTACACAAGTTGACTTGGCTGGCTGACAGTCTCCATTTCAATTGCTGAACCCCGTTGACTTTGCTGTGGCCGATCTCCGAGGACATTTGCAAGCAACATGGCGCCCCCTAACAAGCGAGCCAAGAAGGATGACGGCGCAGCCAATGCGGACAGCGCTGAGCCCGCGTTCGAGAGACGCAACCCGTCGCACATCAAGAACAAGATGAAGCGCCAGCTCGTGATGCAGAAGTTCCGCAAGGAGAAGAAGGAGGCCAAGAAGGCGGCGCAGCTCAAGCGCCGACGCGAGGCGGAGGAGATGGGCGAGGAGGCGTCGCCCAAGATGGAGCCGCGCACCATCGACAACACGCGTGAGAAGGAGGTCACGATGGTCAGCAGCGAAGGCGACGAGGAGATCGAGGCCGACGAGCGCGACGACGAGTTTGCCAGCATCTTCGCCAACGAGGAGGCGCCCAAGCTCATGATCACCACGCGGCCGTTCCCGTCGGGCGAGCTGTACCACTTTATCAAGGATCTCATGGACTTGCTGCCCAACTCGTTCTACTACAAGCGCGGTACCTTCGACATCAAGGAGATCGTGCAGTTCGCCACCAACAAGAAGTTCACGCACCTCGTCGTGCTCTCGGAAAAGAGCAAGATCTGCAATGGGTACGTGTTCGAATGTTCATGCTCATTGTGCATGACAAGTTGATTAACCTTTGCAATTGTCGACGTGTCCGTTTCGCAGCATGCTTGTGAGCCGCCTGCCTGAGGGTCCGTCGGCGTTCTTTAAGGTGTCAAATGTGAAGCTTACAGCCAGCATCAAGGAGCGCGGCCGACGCACAAACCACCAGCCGGAGTTGATTCTCAACAACTTCTCAACGCGTCTAGGCCACCGCGTAGGCCGTTTCCTTGGCTCGCTGTTCGAGCACCAGCCGGAGTTCGAGGGCCACCAGGTCGTGACGTTCCACAACCAGCGTGACTTTATCTTCGTCCGACACCACCGCTACACGTTCGAGAACGAGAAGAAGGCGCGTCTGCAGGAGATCGGCCCCCGCTTCACAATGAAGCTGCGCTGGCTGCAGCAGGGCACGTTCGACACCAAGTTTGGCGAGTACGAGTGGATCCACAAGCAGCACCAGCTTGACACGTCCCGCCGGAAATTCCACCTTTAAGCAGCATGCGCCATCCATTTACTCAATAGACAAAACATACACCACCAACCCACCAACCCCCTTACGTTTCATTTCACGTTGCATTGACGTCGCACCGCTGCTTCGCTTCGGTGGTGCTGACAACTGTCTTGACCAGTTTAAAGCACTAGCGATTTGCAACGTCGACGCGCGATTCCCGACCGTCCGTTAGCGGAAGGGAGCTCGTGCTTGATTTCCTTGACTTCATTGCCTTTAGCTGAGCTTCCTGCGAGCAACTTGGCCAGGAACACGTCAGCCTGGCCGCTGTACTTCTTGCAAAGTGACGCGGAGTTGTTAGCTGGGACTGCGACGGCAGCATGTCCTACCTCATCTGAGATAGCCGCGCGTCTACGCTGCATATCGCATCTTCCTTCTCAGGCTTATGGAAGTTCTTGACAACATATCTAAGCCGATGCTTGAAGGCCCTACCTCTCTCTTAATCGAACCGCCATGCAGGAAGACGGGGAGTAACGTGCAAAGAAAGCTTTTCTTTTCATCTGTTTAAAATATAATCTAGGGTGCCTTGGGAGCCCGTCCTCAGTCTCACTCGCGTGCCCGTGCTTAGCTGTCAGGCACGGCAGGGCGTGTTCTCGCTCGGTGCACACAGTGATCCTCGCGGCGCTGCCAGTCTGCGACGTCTGCTGCCCCCGGCGAAGTGGCCCACGCATCGACACGATACGCTTACTCGTTGGAAGCCTCCATCAGGTAAGCGATCAGGTCGCGGCGCTCCTGCGGCTTCTTCAGGCCGGCGAACACCATCTTGGTGCCCTTGATGTACTTCTTGGGGGCCAGAAGGTACTCGAACAGGGTCTCGTCAGTCCAGACGACTCCCGAGTTCTTGTTGGCAGCCGAGTACGAGTAGCCGTCGGCCTGGCCCGACTGGCGGTTGATCATGCCCGAGAGGTTGGGACCCTGCTTGTGAGCGCCGCCCGCGTTGGTGGTGTGGCACTGCGCGCACTTGGTCTTGAAGATCTTGGCGCCCTTGGCAGCGTCTCCCTTTCCGCCGGCAACGTCAACCATGTTTCTTGAGTAGGGTGGGGGTTCTGGTGGTGCTTGTGAAGCGGATGCGGCCTTTTTCAAAGTGCGTCGGCCAAAGCTGCGGTCACGGTGCGCCGCCCATAAAACCTCGGAATCGAGGTTATAAGGCAAACGTGAGGACGCGAAACGACCGTAACCGCCTGAAGCGCAACAGCCAATCAGCGCTTGCAAATCGGTTTTAAACACTGCATCTTTCAGCCACTTCGGCTCTGCGACGGCGCGCAGGCAGGCCGCCTTGAAGCGCTCTCGCCCTCGTCTTCAGCGCTAGACGCGCGCCGACCTGCTATTCTGAGATGGATGCGCTTGTATCGTCCCAGCATACAGCTCGGCAGTCGACCCCATCGGTATTTAGTCGCCGCGCCGCCACTGAGGTGAGCTTGAGGTGAGCCGCAGAGCCCGAGAATGATCCGGTCGAAGACGCACGACGCACCGTTTTTAATGGGTCAGTCGCACGGCTCTGCACTTCAGAACGCCGCGCTTCAGGTGTTTTATTCGATTTTGGTGGTGAGGGCCAAAGACGTGCAGCCCCTTCAAGCGCTCCATGCTGTGGTGCGCAATGCCCGCCACGCGGACGGCGGCATTCGCTGAGGCCGAGTTAAACCACACACAGGTATTAATACCGCGCTGGATTAACGCGCAGGCTCGGGATCATGGCTGCACTCTATGCGTCTGGCAACCGCAAACGCGAGGAGACGAGTCTTCCGCGTTCTCCGCTCAGTGGCTCTGTTCGTGCAGTTCAAGCCCTAATATAACGATACAGAATGCGGTGCAGATAATACCGACGACGTCATCCGCGGTGCTGACGGAGAGGAGGAATCTATTGCGATGATGGCACCGCGAGCGGCTTTGAGGAGCTGTCCGAACTGTTGGTGCGACCTCGACGTGCGGACGTCTCGCAGGAGATTGAGTTGCGTTTGCCCCCACGTCTGTTACATGACATCCAAGACGGCGGAGTGCAAGATTATTATGTTGCCTTCGCCTCGCGCAGAATTTGTGGACCGCTTTGCATGATTGCTGCAGCGCGCAATGCATGTGCACCACTTGGCAAACTCCATGTAATGCCTTTTGAGGATGCCGCGCTGCGTAGTGTGAGTGTGTACCGGATAGAAAGCTCTGCAATTAGCTAGGAGGAGCCTGCTTGCCTATCGCCAACTCGATTCCTAAAGCCACGATTGCTTGTAGCCCGCTGGTGGCATCCCTCCTACGCACACCGTTTACTCCCGTTGGATCTGGACGGTTCACCAACTCGTAACGATACCAAAGCAAAGCTACCGACATTTAAACGAGCTGCAACGACGGTGGATGGAGCTTTATGGAAACTGCAGGCCGAGTCATCGAGATACCGTAACCGGCTGTCCGACGGTGAAGTAGCACATTATGATTGGATAAAAATGACGTCCAGCTCACTTTGGCAAAAGCAGTGCTGCTGCCGTCTCGACACGCTCGCATACGGTAAGAGTGCAATGGGTTTCAGCTATTAGCTACTTACTGGTGCCTTTTTGCGCTTCCTGTGGCGAAAGGGAATAGAGCGTGCCTCTGGATCTGCATCGTGAATGGCCTCCCTGATACGTCGCAGCGTGGTCACGGCTCGCTCTGGTCGCTGTTTGTGTGGGTGAGCAGATGGCTTGAGCGGCACGTTCGTCATTCCTTGGTAGTAGAGACGATCAGCGATCTCTTGGCAATCCGGGCGCTGCATCTCGGCGCCGCCTCCGGCTTCGATACCGGTAATGATGTGGCGCACTAGCACCGACCACTCCGAGTACATCTTGCGGCTGCCCGCTACAAAATCAGACGTATGCAATGATCGAAACGGGGGAAACCCAGCAGCAGGATTGCCCAGCCACCACAAGCGCCACACTCCCAGCGCATCGAGCTGCGGAAACTTGAAGTCTTCGGGCATGCGATGAAATCGACCATCGGAAGGCCAGTAATTGACATCACAGCGCGGGGTTGGAGACGACGTATCTTGCCGCTCAGTAGTTTGAGATTGCCATAGTCCTGCTTCCTGGAGCAGTGCTCGTATGCTACTACTTAGCGTTTCTCGGGTAATACTTTCACGGCCAACGCATCGGGCTTCCAGTAGCTTACCAAACCCATCCAACAGAATGTCAGGTAGCTCTCGCAACGCAGTGCGGGTCTCGACATGCTGCTGAAAAAATTCCACATGAGGAGGAATTCCGGTCGGTCGCATCCATGAATTACTCCCAGTAAGAATAAAAAAACCCTGAAGTGTAGCCAGAGCCTCCACATCACGAAAAACGTACGACGACAGCAGCGGACGCTTTTGCGAGAGGTGACCTCGCAAAAACTCCGCGTGCATTACGATCGAAGCCAGACATAGGTGCAACACTGGCGCGATGTGAGCATCATGGTCAATAGCAGGAAACATCTTCGTGGTGCATGCAAGCACGAACGCATCTATCGGATCCTTGAAATGCGGCGGTAATACCGCAAACTGGGAGCTATTCTGCGGTAGCCCCGCTACCACGCGACCCAAATATTGATCTCCAGCTGCCTCGTAGCGGAAGTATCGGTCTTGCACGCCTCCCAATGACCACCCGCAGCGTAAGCATACGCTAACAATGGAGGGTCCGCCGGTACTACCACTGCTGGCGTAAGTAGCGACACCCTTCCGAATAGAATGCGTCCCATAGATCTTCTGCCCCGTGATCTCCTCCAATAGCTTGCCCAGCGTTTTGCAGAAGCGCGACTTCTGATTGGAGCCAGGGAAGAGCTTCCCGGCAACCAGCGTAGGATTGGAGGCAAGATAAACCCCAAGTGCGAGGACCCGGCAGCATGAAGGCTGTGAAGGGTTCGCGTAAATGTGACGTGGGTCTTTGGGGCCGCTTCCTTCTTGGTTTGTTTTGGTCTTGTGTAGCACGCACCCGACGCTATCATCTGCCCACTGAAGGTGCGACATATGCAGCGTCTCCACCGACTTGGAACGACACATGAGGTTCCATTGTGACAACAAAAATAGATGCGCGAAGCCGTTGTCATTCATGGCAAGTGTACGTTCTGCCAATTGAGTGTACAGCGAAAATGTCAGCGGCTCCTTGCCAGGTTGCGTTCACACCCAGCTTGATCATTGTCTGCCTCTACCCTTTTGAGCCCTCTGAAAAACGTTTTGAGATCTTCAAGATACTCGGAAGGGAGGTCAAGTTGCTTTTGTCGGTACAGGTCCTTGAGCGCACTTCGGTAACCACTCAGCGTTGAGACCTTGAGTCCTCCGCCATTCATTTTATCCAGCAGGAACGATTCAAAATGGGAAGGAAGAAAAACAGAAAGGTTAATACTTCCGTCCTCTTCGAAAAATTGATCAGGAGAGTCTTGTGCTGTGTGGATCCAAGCCGCGATTCCCTTGATGTAGCTGCGGTACGCTTTCTTGGTGTTGGGAGCGGTGCAAGCTCCCCGAACTTGAGCTGTATCTAGCTGTCCCGGAACGGGAGCGTTGTAGCGCATTCGGTCAGGTGCAAGCCCACCTCGTGGGTGCTCTGGGGGAGCAGTGTGCTCGTTGTGGTTTGACATTCAGCAGGTGGACAAATTAAGGGAGCTGTTGGTGGGGAAGCCCTCTGGCTTGGAGGATAATTTTGTCCAATCAGGGACACAGAAAAGTTGTAACTATTGCAAGCTATGCGATCTTCTACAAAAGCGTTGATATGAATGCGCCTTTTTCGTGTGTGAAAAGAAGTTGCCGTCAAAATTGTATTGATGGAATCGGTAGGACCTTTTGGTTACGCTGGCATAGATTATACTATAGTGAAGTTACTATAGTAGGAGAATGAAACGTGATACTACGTAGTAGTACTCAATGTACTGCTACGTCAGTGTGAAGCACTCTACAACCAATGTACTACAATAAGAAGTACTACTGCAGAGCGTGGACTTCAGCACTTGTCTTAGTTACTTTTTGCTCATCTACAATGTACCATCGGTTATTACCACGGATGATTATCGCATTGGACCACAGCTAGTATCACATGTGAGAAGCTGTTCCCTGATTGTGACTTGAGCTTCCAAGGTTGAAAGTAGAAGTGAATTGAAATGAATGCCAGCGCTAGCACCTATCCAAGCGGGGGGTTTCCTAACTGCCGACTACTCCGCGTTGGGTTCAGCGAAAAGCAACCTACTCGTTGACGACTGCACGTCGACAGCGGGTAACACTTCCCCCTTCGAATAGGACAGTACTTACCCTCGAATATCAACTCCGTGAGCATCAGCCAGAGCTTTGACGAGCGGGTCTCTCTTGTGCTTGGCCACAAATTTCTTGACAATTGAAGGAACATCCTCCAGCAGGTTTTGCACTGGTTCCCACGAATTTTCTAATTCGCCGAGACCACGCCACTTGACCAGCAGTTGGTGGGTCTTTGCTGTCTTGTCATATCGCGCTTCACGGAGCTCCTCAACCACGTGACCCTCGCTGTTACCGTATCCCCTCTGTCATAAGCGTCGCTTTGTCATAAGCGTCGCTTTGTCATAAGCGTCAGCTAATTTTAGCCAATAGCCAAGTAGCTAATTTGCATATGTCTTCGAGTTTGTCATAAGCGTCACCTGCCAAATCCACTAAAACACTAGCATTTTTAGGAGGTAAAATGAC
>JAIKVD010000665.1:713-13752 GCA_024679075.1 Phytophthora uliginosa
AGTTCAAGCTCAAGTTCAAGGTGGGGAATATTCTCCATGGTCAGCCTCAAGTTCAACCTGATTCAACCCAAGGTTTTATTCTGCATTTGTAGGGTGACTGCATTTAACCCCATAGGACTCTGGGAGAGATTTCAGGAACCATAAGTTCATTCAATTCAGTTGCAAATTTTCCGCGTTCTGCACAAGTCTTCTCATCCTCCTTCCCTCCAACTCGGGAACCAAGTCTTCCTCCAAGCGCGAGCGTGCCTGCAGTGTATTGGGAACTGTCGTTGACAGCGTCCCGTCGGAGGCATCACTGTAGTCAGATCCGTCGTAGCTGAAATGGTCGGAGTGCAGAGGCAGTTCGCTGGCCATTGTAGTCGAAGATAGGCGGAGTGGAGTGTGAACTTGAGGCTTGTGCAGTACGAAGTCGATTGAAAAGTGAGTCTATTCGTGCTCCAGTTTGGTATGAAGTGCTCACCCCTCGTTGGAGCTAGATACAAGATGCCGTTACCGTCACTTCGCTCGTCCTACGGTCGCTACTACGCTGATCGTGACATTGCTCGTGATGTTGTGTGTCGTTCCTCGGCAACCGCTGCATTACTCGTAGCTTTGTATGATCTACCTCGATAGCGGTGTTAGCAAATTGCCGCAACCGAGAAACCCTGCGGCGATGCTGCTAATATATGACAACGGAAAGGTATGACTTTACCCGCATTCCAAAACAGAGTTTTGATATAATATTATAGGTTGCACCCTTGTTATCATGATACATTTTGATCCAATTTGACCCATCTCAAATTTGACCCGCGGGGGATTCGAATCTGAAGCATCCTCTGCTTGAGGCTCTGCCGCAGGCTCCCCATTGGGCGTCTCCTCCTCCGGTAAGAGCTCCGCATCGAATTCCGCCGCAGGCCCCGCATTAGGCGTCTGCTCCTCCGCTTCGTCAGACCGGCTTGTCCGGAACAATGCTCCAAAGACCGACATTTAAAGTCCGATCCCTCCGGAGGTAAGCTGAGAACGAAGCGTGCTCTTGTTAAGTACGGCAGGATCCGAAATGATAGTTCCGAACCGGTAAGAGCACAACTCCCTCCAATCTCGCCTCGCTCTCAAGCTTCTCCAGGTCCAACGCACAATGCGAAGTGAGGCCTCAGCTGAAACAACCGCGAGTGACCTTTCCCGACAGACGTTGCAGTTAGGCACTAACTGAATGGTTGCGTGACCGTTCCCACAACAACCGAAAAAGATATCGATGATTCTACCCAATCATCGTTCTGGGGCGAAAAAAGAGAGAAAGATCATACTTGCGTGCGGGGGAAAGATGCGACTGGTCGGTCACCGTTGAGTTGATCACGGCCGGCTGTGCGGCGCCTCGTTGATAATTGCCGCGTTAATGCTGCGGAGGTTGTTGCGGTAGTCGACGATGTCTAGGTGCCCCCCGTACAGGGTCAAGTCGAACAAATAGGGCGCTTCCTTGAGCTTTGTCGTTCGGCGGTTGTAGAACTCCGTGAACAATATTTTCAGCATCGAGAGCTTGTCGAAGTAGGTCTTGTTCTTTACGAACTCGGCTTGGGGCTTCAGGAACGAGTACGCGCAGGCGAACCCACAGAACAGGCCCAGCGTGTCGTACTCCTTTCCGGCGGGCGTGTTGCGGATCTGCCGCGGTATGAAGCACGGCAGGCCCTTGAAGCTGAGCCCGCAGTAGCAGCACTTCAACGTGACGTCTTTGTATGCCTCCGCCCATTGATTTTTGTTGCGAAACCGGGTGACGCGGATGTCGGCGATACGCAGTGCCGCTGCATTCTGGTCGCACTGGATTGCGTCGTTGTCCATGTGCGCAGTATTCTCTTCGATCATGCGCTCCTCCAACATTCGCACCTGGCTGAAGAAAAGCCCTTTCAGGAAGATGGTGTTTCGTAATGGGATCTCCATTGTTTCGAACGCACGCTTGACCGTATATTTTCACGCATGTTCCTTTTGCGACTGTCTTCCCCCGTCACTTCCTTGGTCATTGGAGCTGAGGGTGCGGTTTTAATGCAAAAATTACAGGGGCACTGAAAATGCCACCTCTGAAAAGGCCGTGGCGGCGACGGTCGTCGGGCGGGCGTCGTGGCGCGGGAGGAGCTGAACGATCCTTTTTCAGGGCAGGCTACGCGGCGAAGCTACACCCGACAAGCGAGGGCGTGATTTCGCAAAAACAATTGTGCCACGCGCGCCTCCGGTTGCGCGATGGTAGCTTTTCAAAAGCACTATTACGTGTTAGCAGTCGAAGTATGAGTCGAAGAGAACGCTTCTTGGTCTGGTCGGCCCTTTAATGTCACCTTCTACTTTTTTCAGAAAATATACTTTTGCAATGATGCAGACATCGCTTAGGCGCTGGCAGTTTGCTGGTTGAAGGGCGTTCATATGGTAACGAGACCTCTTATCCCCATTCATTTGCGGAAACTGTCATTTGAGCTGGAGAAATCGAACGTAGACTTTTTCAGCAACAAGAACACGAGTCGATTGTGCGACGGTTCGTCCGTCGTTCAACGTATTCCACAAGAAGTCATTTATTCAACGAACGATATCTGTTTGCTATTTGTTCGAGCGAACTCGCGATCAAGCTTGTCCTGCCAATAAAACGAGTCGACGAGAACGCGCTTGGGCTGGTCGGCCTAGCCCTGACACTCTTTCCTTCTTCTCCCATCGTTCGTGCGCAGCACACTTTCACGGAGCGGCCTCGTCTTCGGATGAGTCGACGAACGACTGAGCGCGCGGCCGACCCAGCTGCCATGGGTCGAGCTTGGCCAAAGCGCTCTCCTCGTATTTCTCCTTGGTCCCTTCCAGCTCGTCCGCGTCGACCGACAGAGAGGACATGCGCTGAGACAGCGCTCGCACGTCTTCGACGGCGAAGGCGTCGCGGAATGTGTTCAGGAAATCGTGACGCGTAGCCGCTTCGAAGCAGACCGAGATATCGTTGGTGAAAATCCAGCATGGCTCTGTTTTCTGGCAAGCAAGACAAGATCTCTTGAGAAAGCGTGTTTGTTTTTGTGCAATTTGGGTTTAGGGGGGACTCACCTTGCGCTTCGCGAATCGCAATGCGAGCGCTTTGCCCCGAGTCGCGATCGATTCCTTGATCTTTACGGCATCCTTCTCGGAGTCGACAAGAGCGGGCTTCGTGCCGAGGACGGGCGTCGCCCCAGCCTCCCGGGTCCTCTCCCAGACCTCGACCGGCGAGCTCCCAGAAACGTACTCCACCGCGACCGTGCTGTCCTTCGACGGAAACTACACCGGAGCCAAGAATTGCTTCGTCGGCGACGGCGGAGCCGGTAGCAACCGCCGCGTTTGCAGATCCGACTTCACTAGCCGAGAACTGCTCAAGCACCTGGTCGTCGCGCCGACGAACTCGTGGTTGATCTCCAGGGACAGCCGTAGGTGGCCGTTGGCGATGGCGAGGTTCTCCACAGTGTACTCCATTGCTCGAACAATGGCTGCCGCGGTATGACTGTGAACCGAGACGTGAACGCCTTTCGCAACATGCTGCGCCTTCTTCAGTGTAGGCTACGCGGAGAAAACCGTCCTGTGGCCTACACCCGACAGGCGAGGGCGTGATTTCGCAACAAAAAAAAACAATTTGCGCCACGCGCGCGCCTCCGGGTTGCGGGATGGTAGCTTTTCAAAAGCACTATTACGGAGACCTGGTGGGTCTGCAGTCGAATAGCTAGGAAAGAAGAAGAAGTGTAGCAAGGAGATAGTGCGGACATGTGAACATTTTCAGTGCCTTGCAGCACAGCACATCCGGACTTTGATCAAAAACATGTTTTTATTTTTTTCACTTGCTTTCAACGCAATCGACGCACTACATGCACGCTTGACTCCTTGACTCCAAGGCCAAGGCCGCCGCGGATGCCCGGAAGCAGGTGCTCGCCGAGCAGGGCGAACGCTTCGCGTGCAGCGCGCGCACCGTTCATCCGCGAGTACGGGTTGTCGTCCAATTTTGTCAGCTTCCTGCTGAAGCGCTCATTCATGATGAAAAGGAATTAGGGGTATACGTTGAGCGAGAACATGACCGTTTATATTAGTATTGATGTTGCAACGCGGTCGCTTGCTGTTGGAGGCTATCGTATGCAAAAGCTAACCTCTATCGCGGCAGGTGCGCCAGAATCGCCAAGAGACCTAAACGCATACCTAAATCAACTTATCGAGCCGATGCACATGTGTGTGTACGACATTAACAACGGTTGCAAGACCAAATACACGTCGGCGATCGTCAAAGCCCTTTCTCTGAAACGCACATTGTCAGGTATAGACATTTGTCTATACCGATGGATTTCCATCGCTGACAAAATTCATTCTGGGGCTATTTATACTTCGTTTCCAGCAAAACGACCATCAAGCGAGAGTTTATCTTCACGGCTGCAAAACCTACATTTATGAATCTATCACCGTCCGCCCAGAATTAAATAACTTGGCCTTTTGAGCCAAGGTTTTGGACATGATTAGGTTTTTTATCGTAATTCATTGGCTATGAAGTGATAGTAGATGGGACTTTCAGGATGCGTTATTATGGCTATCTGCTTTAGCGCAGTTCTCGGTAAGCTCCTCATACGACGCGCAAGTCGACTGTTTCTAATCGAGGTTTAATCGCCTGTTAAATTGATATCAGGACGCTTAACGGAATTACTGGGTTCGGATTGGTCGATACGGCATTATGTAGACCACATAAAACCTCAATGGCGATAGTAAGGTGGACCAGAGAAGTATACGGAAAAGACAGCAACGACATCGCCCGCCGCTGTAATTTATCAGCCTGATATCTCGCCATGGCTCCATCCGTTGGATACGGGTCGAAGCTGTAGACGAGATTCCTATGATCCGTGTACAAGCGAAACCCTTTCTAGCAGGTACTCGAGCCGGCGTGTAGCCTCCACTATGGCGAAAGCCTCCTTTTCGATGGTCGGCCAGCGCGCAGCAGCTCCCACAAAGCGACCGCTCAAAACCGCTAGGGACTGATGGGGCTGGTCTTCCCACGGCCTGCGGACTTCGAGTGGCTCCAGCTGGGAGACCATGCCCCCCCCCCAAAAAAAAAAAAAAAAAACGACAACGCCACCTCGGCTGTCGGGCTCGGGTGGTCCGGTGGCACCATCCTAAGCAGTGCCCTGTGGATGTCCTCAAAACTAGCAACCTCATTGTCCCGCCAGACGACGTCCTCCAGGCTAATCTTCGCGAGCATTTTCTTCTTTCGCGATCCCGAGACCTTGGCGCACGCTCCAATGCGTCGCAGAGGTTGGCAGTGATGCGTGTGTACTCAGGTATATTTTGGCACATCCAATTGACGGCGCATAGAAACTGCTGCAGATCACCGGCAATCCTGGGTGGCGGCATGCCGACGAGGCCTCCGGGCAATGCTTGACGCCATCAGCCGAAATCACTCGACCACACCACTTTACCTCAGTGGTAAAAACCTGACATTTATTTGCGTGGAGTTTGAGACTGTAATCCTCGCAGCGAGATAGCACCTTATCCAACAGCTCCAACAACCCTCCGCGTAGCCTAGGATATCATATGCCGTCGCCGATCAGATCGCCGAAGATCTCCTCAACCACATCTTGGCAATAGGCCACCGCGTCGGTCGCCCCCATCGGCACACGCGTCGGTGTGTATATGCCCCGGTGGGTGACAAATAAATAGTGCTCTTGTAAGTCAGGGTGAAGCGGTATCTGCCAATACCCCCGGACCCAATCAAGCACATAAAAGACTCTCGCACCTTCAAACTCCCCAAGCACACCGGCATGGACCCCACGACATGGGCTCGGTTCTCTAATTCGAGTATCAATGGTCATTCATGGGTCCGCTGTCGGGTCCAGGTGCAGAAACGCGCGGTCGTTGGGGGAGTATGCGCACGGACAGGTCGCGCATCAACCTTCAGTCGAACCTGCATGGGTGCCACCCGCACCGGCGGGTCATTTCCAAACTCCAACCGGAAATTGTCGACTCTAACGCGCACAGCTGCACGCAGCTTCGTACGGCCGTCGAGTGTCACATCCATCCGCTCAGCAATCTCGATATTTTGTTCCAAGTACTTCACCACCTCAGTTAGGTCCTTCGGGCGCATACTTGGGAGGGCCGTTCAGATCTCATGTCGTTCAATACTGTCTGCTTCGCCCTCAGGCATCGTTGTGTCGCGCGTTCCCACTTGCAGCCTGCACATGCGCTGCAATGCGGTGTCGGCCAAGTCCTCGCTAGGACTCACCTGCGCGGTCGGACCTAGCTCTCTTTCCGGGTTTGCGTCTCTAGCCTTAACGAGTAATTAAGTCTGTGGAGTACCCTAGATTCTCCATAATGGGTCTACCAACAAGTCCATCGAGTCGTTCGCCTCCTCGACGTAGCACATCAAGTTACGTAGCATCAAGGGTCCTGCGGACGTGGTAAGGACAACCTCGCGGAAAATCACCTCACGATGCGCGTCAATTACACGCCCGCCAACCGGGTTGAGTCGGACAACATCCACATAACTAACCGACACCTCGCGTCCAGCGACCCTTATGGCATCCAGGACACCCCGCGCTACAAGCGACGTATCGGCACCCGAGGCCAACAGGAGGGCCTTTACCGCCACGCCGCCCACCTCAGCGTCAGTCGTACCCTTTTCCACGCACGGACACTGCTCCGTGGGCTTACCCGGTCCCACAACATCAAATCAACGTATGGTAGTATTCCATGCAGCTTCATGTCTCTCACGCCTTGCATTCAGTAGTCGGGCAGCTTCCCCAGGCTGGCAGCTTGGACACTCGCGCACGTGATGGTTTGGCGAGTTACATTTTAGACACGTCCCCCGCGATGGCCTTGATTCATCTCGACGCGCGGCAGGCGAGGCAGTCGAAATGCCAGCTCGCGATACAACACGGCCATCACGGCCATCGCGGCTCTCATGCCCGTCGCGGCCGTCACGGCGTCCACCATGCTGTCCATAGTCACTGCTAGCTCCGCGACTCCCACGGTTACCACGACCACCAGCCTGTACCCCGTTGGCGTTGACTGACTCGACTGACCAGCTGTAGCTGCGGCTCTGGCAGCGTGTTCCCACGTCATGAACTCGCTCATGAGCGTAATAACCCACGCGCAGAACGGCACCACCTCGTTTTTGTACTTCTTGTTCTCGTGGAGCGTTAGCTTCGTGGTGATGGCGGCCTTGAAACTAGCGGGCGCTAGGGCATTCGCCAAATATTTGACAATCTGCCGCTGCTCATGCTTAAATGCTACCCCGGTTAGGTTAAATTGATCCAGTATAGCCTCCAAATCAGCTTGGAGGTTCATCATTCTACTCTCCGGCTATTGCCCCAAAGGTATTGTTCTATCCAACGTGCACCTAGAAAAACTACCCCCCAAACCACTTCGAAGCTGCAGCCGCTTGATCAAGGGATCATATACTGCCTCAAGCGCGAGGTGCTCACGAGGAAGAGGTTCCCCGCACTCGATGAGATGGATGCTGGAAGTGGCGTCGATGACACCGCGTGGGAATTGTGAACAAATGTCCAGCAAATGCAACTGACAAGGCGCAGCGTGCTGATCGGTTACCCATCCAGCGCATCAAGAAGCGCTGGTGCGCCTCGCAGATAGACACAATATCAATATATCAAGACGATCAAAAAGGGCGGCTGAAACATAGGATCAGCGTCATCCAGAAAGCTGGCCGACCCCAACAAGAGTACTTTTGAAGCTTGCCGCGGTGTGCATCATGCTGGTAAATGACTAGAAGGGTCGCAACGGCGTCAATGTGGCGAAGAAGACAATGGTTTAGTGTGGACTCGAAGTTACAACGGATAGTGTGAGGCCGTCTCAGCCTCGAGAAGAGACTGCTCATCAGCAGGCTTGGACTCCGCCCCGGGGCTTTTCCATCGGTTGGGGCAGCCGTGCCAGAAGGGTCTGCATGCGCAGCAGTAGCTCCTCCGGACTCCGTGGCTCCTGGAGCCTCCGTGCTGTCGTCCGAGGAAGTCTCATCACCAGTAATGAGCCCTGGGTTCGGGGTGTCCGTGTCGGACTCGCTGCTGCTCTTCTCCTCGAAGGGGCCGGGCAGCAGCACATCCTTGCGCTTCGGGATCCTCGCGGTTGTCGAGCCGACTTGCCGCTTCGGCTTTGTGGTGGCCTTCATTGTGGCGGGCTGCTTCGCGGCGGGCTTCTTTGAAGCAGGCTTCTTCGTCGTCGGGGTCGGCTCCTTCGTGGGTGCTGCGACCTCCGTGGACGTGGCGGCGGCAGCGGCCCATTGACCGTCGTCGTCTGCAGTCGAGGCGGGCTTGGTCATCGGTGCGTGCGGTATGCCCGGAGGGCCAGGCGGAGTGACGGCTTGCTCGTTCGAGCGCAGATCTGGAAATGAGGCAGAGCCTGCGTCTCCGCTGGATTTCCCCATGGGACAGGTGCTTCCCGTTTGGGTGGGGGAGGGTGTAATGGGGCCAATACTGGCTGCTGTACTTTTCAAAGAATCGGAGACTTACCGCTTTGGACTGACGGTCACTCCCTGGTGTGGACCACTCCACACTGAGTGGTACACACCAGGCCCTCTCCGATGGAATATTCTTCACAGACCTCCCATAGGTAATATTCGTAGTCGGGAGTCAATCGTACATAAGGACAAGGGTTCACCAGAGCCAACCGCTCAGGAAGATCGCCATTTAGACAGAGATCAGTATACAGATAGAAAACAGTAGATAGGAACTTTATGAGTGTTATTAATACAGTCAGTTTTACTCTAACCTACAAGTGTGTAAGTCGTTCGATACTCGGTACCTTAGTCGACAGGGAAGGCCGGGCCTTTTGCATAGAGAGCAACAGAGACGCCAGGCGTCTGCGACGGTTAGTGTGTTACGCTTCCTCCTAGCTGCGGTGCGTGTGACCCCCGTCACAACGACGCTGCGTTACTGTGGTAATTGTTTGGGCGAGCGTCGGACCTGTCTCTCGTCCGCAAGCGAAATATCCCCGTTGACGCCGCCAAAGTGTTTTTCGTGCGCTTCATCCGCATGAAGACGTCCGCCGCGGGACTTGATCTCGCGAGCTTTAAGGAAGGCTAGTACATCTGCCTCCGCTTCTTCCCGAGCGCAAAGTCTAGTCGGCGGTGCTTGGATCCAGCTTCAAGTCGTCGGCGATGAACAGCTTCATCAAGGTCACGAGCTGTTTAGCGTTCGACCGCTGTCTCTTCGGCGTGCCTGCCATCCAGCGTGGTTTCTGCGCGTACACGCAAACCATGTCGCGTGAAGGTAAGTCACCGACGTCCGTCTGCGCTTGGGTGTGCCTTCTTCTTCATTGGGTTCCTGCTGATGCTTCTTGCTCTTGTCTTGTTGCAGGGCTCCGTGCATTTAAGATTTTAGGTTGTCCATGCGCTCGTCCTGGCGCTTGATGTGCTGCAATAACTGGAGAATCATACTGCTCTGATGTTGAATGATCTTGCTTTCGTGCTTTGTTTTTTTGGCGGTGGTGGTGCGTCTTCTTGGCTTGGCTTGGGTTTTGTTTCTCGACAGACAGCAACGTGCGACGACCACGCGAGCGGCTCGGCGACCGAAGCTGCAGCGTTGACAGCAGCAGCCTCCCTGCGCTTGTCAGCAAGACCATCTGCTTGGAGCTCCTCACCCGGGGGTAGTGCAAGATGAGGTATATCGGCTACTTGCTGACTCAGGTTGTACTTGGAGCTATCCACCTTGTAGCAGGTCGTGAACAGCGAGCGCGGGACAGAGTCGATCTTCCCCTTCGTCTCCGCGTCAAACGCCTTAAAGTTCATCGCCATTACCTCCGCCTTCGTGCTGTAGCCGCTGAGTGCCTTGCTAGCCCTGTGGACATCTCTGCTTGTGTTTTTTTTGTTTTTAGACTTCCATAGATTGAGCACTGCTGGTTGCACTCAGGCTTAATTAGTCCTCAATTAACAAAATAAAGTGCATTTAGGATCTGCTTGGCTTCTGTTTGCTTCTGACCTTTAATAAACCTGCAGTTTATATGCATGGTCTGACTTCTTTATCGAGGCAGTTTACTGTAATGTTGTAAAAGCCACAAAGAAAACAAATATTATGCGATATCTAAAAAGAGACACAGAACTCGCGCCCTCTTTGTAGCCTGGTCCTGTTAGGACAAACGTGCCGTGAAACATACTAAACTCAAGTGAAACTGATGTTTGTCCTTAAATATGTCCTTAAAATCCGACTGTTGGGGTTCAACGCATCTGAATACAGCTCCACAACATATGCTTCGCTGGTATACCTTCCCCAACGAGTCAGCGTCGTCGACCGAAACCCCAATGGGGCGCCCTGAATCGCCGGAGGACCCTTCTCTGCAGGTCGACTACGAGGAGTCGGCATCCGACGGAGATCAAGAGGCTGGAGAGGTCATGGACCCTAGCGCTTCGCCACAGCTCACAGAGTAGCAGTGTGTCACCCATCCCGGGAGTCCGAGGACTCCGAGGACTGCTGCTGCGGTGGCACGCGCCAAGGCCGCGGATCGGAGCAAGTCTCGTCGAGACGCCAGCCCTTCCGCTGAGCGGGAACCACAAGTCATCACCAACGCTGGTGTTGATGAGGGAGTTCCGCCCGAGCTGCTGCAACCTGATAACCGGCAGCACTTGAGTGAACGTTCCTGCCAGTCTGCCTCTCAGGCTACTGGTGTCAAACGTGACCGTGAGGCTCCTGTTCCTCGCACCCGCGAACAACTCCTCGCGCTGCGTTATTGGACGAAGGATGAATACCGGGAGCACCTCCGACAAAGCCGAAGGCCTGGTCCTGGGGCGCCGCAATGCGACAAATGCCCGGTCTGCTCACCGTGGATTTCGGCCTGGCCCGTCAGACCAATGAAACGGAGTTCAAGGCTGGCTGCACCACTTGGGCTATGCCCACCCCGAATTCCTGGAATCGCCACACCGGATCGACTGGCTGGCTCAGCGTCGTCTTCAATTTCGCATGGCGAAGGTGATTGCTGACGACACTTGGCGGAGCCGCTACTTAGTTCCGCACCTGCCAACCCCATGGGTCATCCTCGAAGAGGTCATCCAGAAGATTCAGAAGTCATGGTAGTCGCAGCCGATAGAACCTATGAGTGTTTTCGGCCATGTTAGCGCCGACCAGCTCCGTGGGCACGCTCAAAAGCGGCCACGAGGTCGGTGCAGTCCTCCTCGAGGCGACCGCCAGGCTCCCATGAGTTATGACTACTCGGGTAGCCACGCCACTTCACCAGGTACTGGTACTGGCCGCTACGCCCGCGGCGCTTCAGTATCGTATCGACATGGTAGTAGAGGGCGCCCTCATTACCAAGCAGAGGGGGCGGAGCCCGCGACGGGCGTGGTGTCCGACCAGACGCGCAGCGTCGTTCGGCTGGCTCTCGTGTCGCAAAGTCGTTGCCGCCCAACCTGGAGAACCTTCTGGCGACGATGGAGGGCTGTCAGCGACTGCTGGATGCCCAGCGGGCGGACTTGGTGGCGCTACGCGGTCGTGTGCAGACTGTGGAAGCTCTCGTGGAGACTCTCCAAAGCACCCCTGGGGATCTACGCGATCTTCGGCACCGTGTGCAGGATCTGCCGGGGCAGATTGACCAGCTTGGTAAGGAGATAGACCAGGTGACCCACCGCTGTTCGCAATGCGAGCGGATCCACGGACAGGTGCGCCACGACCTAGGCGACCATCTTGGTTGGATCCGGGCGCTGTATACCCGTGTGGACGAGTTGGAGGATCGAGAGAGACGCCGCCAGGAGGCTGCCGTTCCTACCCCCGCTCCTGTTCCTTCTCAAGAAGAACTCGTGCGGATGATGGCGAACGCCTTTCGCCAGTACTCTGCAGCGCAGGATCCGCAGGGTCAACAACCGACGCCGGGCGATAAGGCTTAAGCAGTCCAACGTTGAACGTCGGATGCGTGGCCATGGAAGATGGCAAATCCAGCGTGTACGCATAGCCGTGGACCCCAATGACCGTAAACGGTCCAACGAAGCGAGGTCGCAGCTTCGTGCTGCCCACTGCGGAGGCCGCCTGAGTAGGAAGGTTCTTAGCGTTTAATAAAACTTGGTCTCCACTTTACACACGTGTGTGTTCCTACGCCCTTGGCGATCGCTGTGTTCCTTTTGAGTGTCTTGAGCGGCCGCCATGGCGTCACGTACACGCTGTCGGACAGCCTCGCCGGTCTCGATAAACGAGAGCAGATTCCGTTTGACGGACGTTCTTAGGCCTTTAAAGCCCCTTGGGTCTTCGGCGTTAGCCTCTCCCCCACCCAAATTCGAAGCCGGCGGCAACGTCAGCGCAGTACGCGGGTGCCTCAGCTCATTCACGTAGAACGGGGTGAAGCCGGTGGACGAATGCACGGCATTATTGAGCGCAAATTCCACTTGTCGAAGAAGCGTACTCCACTTGGTGGGCTCTGCTGCGCAGACACTACGAAGAATGTCTTCCAGAACACGGTTCACACGCTCAGATTGCCCATCGGTCTGAGGATGGTCCGCTGTGGACATGTCTAGCCTCGTGCCGAGATGTCGGAAGAGGTGCTGCCAAAAGTAGTGCACAAACCTGGGGTCTCTGTCACTCACGAATGCCTTTGGGAGGCCGTGGTGGCGGAAGACGTTGTCCACAAATAGCTGCGCCGCCTGGGGCGCTGTCACGCTCTTCCGCACAGCGGCCAGCCGCACCATCTTGCTAAGACGGCACACAAACACCAAGATGCCAGTGTGGCCACGCGCGTCGGCAGGAAGCTCGAAGATGAAGTCCATGCTCACGGAGCGCCAGCAATCTGCCGGAACCGGCAAGCTCATCAAAGGAGCGGATGCCGACGGCGCAGGCTTGACGCGCTGGCACGTCTCGCATGGCTGTACGTACGTACGTACCCATTTGTACATGTGGGGCCACCAGAAGTTGCGAGCCACAGACGTGTACGTCTTTTCCCGCCCAAGACGACCGCTAAGCGGCGTATCATGAGCCTCATAGAGGACCCGATGACGCAGATCCTCGTCGTTCGGAACGACTGTTCGAGGTTCGTCACCCGTGCCTACTTAGTAGTAAAGCAAATCCTCTACTACCGAGTAGCGGTGCAAACGCGAACGCTGCCGTGCCGTGAGTTCTACGGA